>PVHY01006427.1:20763-74751 GCA_004024945.1 Uropsilus gracilis | reverse complement strand
CATGTTCTCTGGGTATATTCCTAGTAGTGGGATTGCTGGGTCGAATGGTAAGTCCACATTCAATTGTTTGAGGGTCCTCCACACAGTCTTCCATAGTGGCTGGACCAGTTTGCACTCCCACCAGCAGTGTAAGAGAGTTCCTTTTTCTCCACATCCGCGCCAACATTTGTTGTGTTTTATTTATGTGGGCCATTCTTACTGGTGTAAGATGGTATCTCAGTGTGGTTTTAATTTGCATTTCCCTAATTATTAGTGAGGTGGAGCATTTTTTCATATATCTATTAGCCATCTGTATCTCCTCTTTGGTGAAGTGTCTTTTTAGTTCTTTTCCCCATTTTTTGATTGGGTTTTTTGCTTTGTTTTGTTGAGCTGTAGGAGCTCTTTGTGGATCTTTGCTATCAGACCCTTGTCACTTGTCTGCAGGGCAAAAATCTTCTCCCAGTTGGTTGAGACCCTTATCACTTGTATGGAGGGCAAAATTTTTCTCCCACTTGGTTGGGTTTCTTTTTATTTTGGTTACTGTCTCTTTTGCTGCACAAAAGCTTTTTAGCTTGATGTAACCCCAGTTGCTTATGTTTTCCTTCATTTTTTTTTTGTCAGCTGTAGATGTGTCCTAAAAGGGGTTTCTGAAGTGTAGTTCTTGGAAAGCTTTGCCCAAGTTTTCCTCTATGTATTTTATGGTTCCAGGTCTTACAGCTAAGTCTTTTACTCATTTTGAGTTGGTTTTGTGCAAGGTGTGAGGAACTTTCCTGGTTCATTTCTTTGCATGTCTTGGTCCAGTTTTCCCAGCACTATTTATTGAAAAGGCTATCCTTGTTCCACTGTATATTTTTGGCCCCTTTAACATGTCAGTTTCAATCTCAACAAAAGACACAGTCACTATTTTTTTTTGTCAGTATTATCTATAGTCTCCTCATGTAGTAACTACATTCACTATTTCTTAAACATACTGAATAAGCATATGGAGTTAGTTTGTTCAATATTTATTATTAAAGAAGTCTTTCTCCTTTATAGAATCAGGGCGTATTAAAACCAAAAAAGGCTTTAGAGAAGCTTGAATTCATGTGTTCCTTCATTTACAAATATATGTTGAGGGCCTCCTGTATCCTGGACATTAGAGATAATGAGAACAGAACACAAAAACCCAGATACAACCCCTGACACATCATAGAGATTATGAGCTAGTAAGAATGATAAGTATTAATTTTATAATCTCAAATTATCACAATATTGCATGAACGCTAAGTGCATAAGGAAAGAAATTTATATGAAAGACTAGATCTACTATAGATTAGGAGTTGATGAAGGTTTCCCCAAAGAAGCTAAAATCAGGTGGAGTAAATAGGTAAATAGGTAAATAGGTCAGAGGAAGCAGGAAGACAATTTCAAACAAAGGCAAAGCTTAAGTCTGTGTCATGAAGGATTGTAGCACATTAAAATGCTAGTGGAGTTGGAAGAATCTGCAAAAGATAAGGATGAAAGAGAAGCACAAGTCCTTGTTAGCTCCAGAATGTTTTTTGTCTATTTTAAGGGGATTGGGAACTCCTGAAATAAAACCAATTAGGGTTTTAAGCAGGATAAGGTAGGGTAGTGACATCTTGAGATTTGTGTTTTGAAAAGATCATTCTGGTTGTAGAGTGGGGAATAATTGTAAGTGAGTCAAAATGCCTCTTATAAGGTGACCAGTAGGCAGCCACTGAGGAACTTAATTGCTTATATTTTCTTCTATGTCAAATCTCCTTCTTTTTGTATGATCTTCATTTCTATTTCATAGTTACTATTTAACCACTATTTGGGCTTCTTTAGTCTGGTATTTCTTGTCATTTGTCCCCAGACTGAAATAACCTCCACCCTTATTCATTAATTAACATATAATCCTCTCCCAACTTTAAACCTTTCCAAGATCATTTTAAATTTTCCACCAGCAATTATTCACTGAAAAGCTTAAAGATTTAACTGTCTCATTGTCCTTTGTTCAAATTTGACTGGGCAACTAGGCCCATGTTTAGACAGTTAAAAGCATTTCTAATCATAGCCAGTGAGGGTACTCAGAAAGTTTCAACCATCCAAGAAAATTAATACATAATCCAACCAGGAGAGAATAATTCTGAAATGATACATAACTGGGGGAAATAAAGTGAAAGTAAATTTTAAGAGGTCAGAGGAGGAGAAATCTCAAGAAGTGAACTGGTAGAAGTCTCCTAATGTGGGTCAGTCTACACAGAAAGCGCAGTTCCAAGCAATAATAATTCTGAGAAGCCATCCTGGGTATTTTCCTTAGAGTAGAAAAAAGATTGTCAAGAGACAATCTTTCTTAACCAAAATATTCTTAACCAAAATATTCAAGTTTCTTAACCAAAATATTCAATCCTCTAAAAAGTCTTAACCACAGTGATGTGAAAAAAATCTTATTAGAAGAAATGTGAACATCAATCTAAGCAAAGTTTTTAAGTATACTAGCTGAAGGTGAATCATCTTCAAAAATGACTTCAGAAACAGAGGTAGGCTAGGAAAGACACCATCTTGGAAAGTACATCAAACTTATGTTCTATGGCTCCTCAGTCCTACTCTGAACCACTGCTTCATTCCTGAGACCTAAGAGCATCTCAGGGAGAGACAGGGAATAGTCTCTTCATGGACTGCTAATTTGCCTTCAACTTAAGTTTCTGTGTATTCCTAGCACTTCCAAACTTGTATGAAAGTTTATGTCAAGGTATGAAATACGATTTCCAGGCCTAGGAACTGGTCGAAGAAGCTCGACCAACTTGGCACGTGGGATCTGCACCTGCCCTGATCGGCAGGCGCCCGCAGCTGCTGGCGAACTTAGGCCAGCAGCTGCACCCACTCAGCAACCATATGGCACTCACTGGGCCCCTCTGCTGTCGACCTGGTGGGTAAGGGGGACGCAGGGGTCAGCCAGGACCCCTAGACTGGCCTGGGGTGCGCGACAACATGGGGGCATTAAAGCCCTGCAAGGCAGCCACCATCACCTCTGCGGCTGCCGCCATCCCCCACAGCACTAGGCCCCTCCTGCTGACGTCCCAGCAGTAGGTGGAGCCTAGGAACTAGTCTGAGAAGCTCGACCAGCTTGGCACGTGGGATCTGCGCCCGCCCTGATCAGCAGGCGCCCCCAGCTGCTAGTGAACCTAGGCCAGAGGCTGCACCCACTCAGCAACTATACAGCACCCACGGGCCCCTCTGCCGTCGACCTGGTGGGTAAGGGGGACCCCGGACCTGACCGGCTGCGGGCAAGACAGGATCCATCCTTGATCCAGGAATAGCGGGGATGGGGGGAGGTAGGATGACACCCTTGCTGCTTCACCCTCACCCCACTTAGCTCAACAGGAGAACTAATAGCATAGACGTGCACACAGTGACATAAAACGGATGAGGGGCCAGAAAAGAGCCTGCGCATACACGTGTGTGGGACACAGAACAAGGATCATTCAGAAAGATAGTAGACACTGGAATGGAGAAACAACTGTGATAAAGACCTGTCAGACCTTCATCTATGGCTTCACCGGAAGCTGATGAATCAAAACCCCATGTGGAACTTGCCACCCAAGGAAACATAGCTCCCTCCCCAAGTCTTGGGAAAGGAGGCCTGCAGAGTCAGGTCATTGGCTCCACAGCAAATCTGCAAATGGACGGAAAGGAGATGACCTGCAAGGCCCATCAGTGGATGCCTGCCCTCATCGAGAAACCTCACTGACAATGGCTGGGGGAAAGGATCCCCGAAGCCAGAGGTCAGAGAAATGAGGTGCAGAGACAGCGGAATGGCAAGGAGATCGTACTGGAGCCAGCAACCAGAAGACACCGATAGACCCCAATTGAACATAGACTGGCTGCCCAATACAAAGCTAAGGGCTACAAACCATCAAGCACAACGTACCATGGCCCCGGAACACAGTCCCTCATCCGACAAATGGACACAGCTGCAGAAAAAGAGACCAAAGGACCAATGAACCCAACATAAACCAAAAAAGAACAGTGAGAGTGGAGACTGAGTGAACACAAGGGGGTGGGGGATGGAGGAGGGAAGACATGGCAGTAACCATTTACCTTATTTACTTATGTAAGAATTTAGAAAAAATTAAAATTAAAAAAAAACATGAAAAGCTCAGAAACAGTGGTAACAGTAGGATTTATTTTAATAACCATTGTGGTATTAGTAGAATTTGTTTGTCCAGTAATAAAGTTGTGAATCTTCATTAAACCTTGCAATTGGTCTCCTAAAAAAAAAAAAAAGAAGAAGAAATACGGTTTCCAAGTGGCTATCAGTGTGGTAGGATGACAAAATTCAGAAATATGAGTTAATTCCCATGGGCTGACCTTTGAGAATGGACAGAAAGGAGCCAGACTGATAAATTATCCTCTTCCTCTCTGTCCTATGGACTGCCCAGTTACCCTATCTGGCAATATCACATGTGGTTAAGCATATACATTTGCTCAACAGCCAAGCTTCATTTCTTTCATGCTCATCATGACAGAGTGCCAGCATGGCAACTCAATCATTTTGCTTTGCATCTCAGTTTATTTTCTCATGTTTTCTCCCTTACTCTCACTGCTCTGGGATTTTACCCAAAATAAAAATTCATTTGAAGTTCTGGTTTCTAGAGAACTCAGTTTAAAAAACAGAAACAAGACACCCCCCCCCAAAAAAAAAAAAGAATAGAAGCAGAGAATTTTGGATTTTGGATTAGTAACTGAGACATATTGGTTCTAGTCTGCTTGTAAGTGGCTGTGCTATTAACAGTTTGACCTTGAATAATATTCTGCGGTCTTTTAAATGGAACAGGAATTAAAGGAAGAGAGATTAGGCTAAATGACTCATGGTTCTCTTCCAGCTCCCAAGTTTTGTGATCCTGAAGAATTAACAGCTTAAACCCTTAATAATCCAATTAGAAGATGGGTCAGTATGGAAATCATATGGTCCTATTATATCCCAATTCAAGTGACCATAGTAAAAGCTTAGACCATTCCTAGCAAATGTATCTATAACAGAATCTTGGGTAAAATTCTTTTTAAAAAAATTATTATTTATTATTTTTTGTGGGAAGAAAACAAGTTACAGATAGGTATACATATTACAATACCATAATTACAAAATTATAAATCATGCAAAATAATATATTATTTATTGATGTGTGATTTAAAAGTTTCAAATACCAATGACAAACATCAAATCCAGTGTACTGATTATTACTTCTGGGAATGTATAAAGGGGAATAGAAGAGATGTCCACAGATTCTGTCAACTATCTCTGTAATGGCTGTTTTTTTAATTTTTTAAAATTTTGCATATATATGTGTATTTATATTTATATTAATTATTGTGTACCCTGGGGCTCTCCTACTTCCTTAACACCTGTTAACCATCCTGCTTTTTTTTGCCCTTTGCCTCCCTACCTTCTTCCCCCTCCTCCTCTCTCACTCCATTGTTTAATCCCATTGGTTGTTTCTATTTTTTCTTATTCGTTTGTTTTTCCCTATATCCATCATATAAGTGAGTCCATCCTGTATTTCTCTTTTTCTTTTTGGCTTATTTCTGCTAATAGGAATCTTTCTAGTTCCATCCATGTTGCTGTGAATGACATGTGTCTGTCCTCCTTGACTGATGCATAATATTCCATCGTGTACATATACCACATTTTTTTCAGCTAATTGCTGGTTTGGGGGCATTTGGTTCGTTTCCAAATACTGGCAATTGTAAAAAGAGTTGCAATAAACATGCATGTACAGGTGTCCTTTTGAATTAGTATTTCATGTCCTCTGGGTAGATTTCCCAGTAGCGGGATTGTTGGCTTGAATGGTTATTCCACTTTCAATTGTTTGAAGGTCCTCCACGAGTATTCCATAGTGGCTGGACCAGTTTGCACTCTGACCAGCAGTGTAAGGAGTTCCTTTTGCTCCACATCAGAACCAGCACTTGTTATTGTGTTTTATTTATATGGGCCATTCTTACTGGAGTAAGATGGTATCTCAGTGTGGCTTTAATTTGCATTTTCCTGATTATTAGTGACATGGAGCATTCTTTCATATGCCTATTGGTCATCTGTATCTTCTCGTTGGGGAAGTGTCTTTTTAGTTCTCCCCATGTTTTTTCCCTGTGTAATGCCACTAGATTTATTTATTTTTTTACTTTTATTTTATTTTTTATTATATATTAGTTTTCCCTCTATCTTAAAAAATTATATATAAATTTCACATCATTGTAATCCACAGGGCTCAAACCACCCTCCCCCCAACCATTTCCCCCCTTTCCTCCCTGCCTGATGTTGTATACTTCAGTTTGGTGCTTAGCTTGTCTTGACTTTTCCTCATGGCTTTTGTTTATTTATTCCCTATATCTCATATATTAGTGAAACCATTTGGTTTCTGTCTTTTTCTTTTTGACTTGTTTCTGCTAATATGATTTCTTCTAAGTACATTCATGTGATCATAAAATCATCAAATTTGTCATTTTTAATTGATGAGAATATTCCATAGCGTACATATACCACATCTTTTTCATCCAGTCATCTGTTCTGGGGCATTTAGGTTGCTTCCAAGTCCTTGCAATTATTAATAGTGCTGCAGTAAACACATTGAGGTACCTTTGTACCCACATTGAGGTCTCTTTTGGGTAGATTGCTGGGTCAAATGGTAGTTCCATTTTCATTAATTTGAAGGTCCTCCACACAGCTTTCCATAGTGGTTGGACCAGTTTACATTTCCACCAGCAGTGTAAGAGTGTTCCTTTCTCTCGCATCCTTGCCAGCACTTGTTGTCTGTTCTTTGGATGTGGGCCATTCTTACTGGTGTAAGGTGGTATCTCATTGTGGTTTTGATTTGCATTTCCCTTATTGCTAGTGACGTTGAACAGTTTTTCATGTGCCTGTTGGCCATTTGTATTTCCTCTTTTTAGTTCTCCCCATTTTTTGATTGGGCTACTTGTTTTGCATTTGTTTAGTTGTGTGAGTTCCTTGTGGATCTTCGTTATTAAACCCTTATCACTCTTGTAGAGGGCAAAAATTTTTTCCCATTCAGTTGAACTTTTTTGTTTTTATCTGTTGTCTCTTTTGCTGTATAGAAGCGTTTTAGTTTGATGTAGTCCCATCTGTTTATGTTTTCCTTTTTTTTGCCATCTGTAGATGTTTCTGAAAGGGATTTCTGAATTGTAATTCATGGAGGGTTTTGCCCAAGTTTTCCTCTGTGTATATTATGGTTTCGGGTCTGACATCTAAGTCTTTAATCCATTTTGAGTTGATTTTTGTACATGGTGTGAGGGAGCTGTCTTGGTCCATTTTTTTTTTTGCATGTCTTAGTCCAATTTTCCCAGCATCATTTATTGAAGTGGCTATCTTTGTTCCAATGTAAACTTTTCACTCCTTTGTCAAAGATTGACTATATATGTGTGGTTTTCTTTCAGGGCACTCAATTCTATTCCATTGGTCTGATTGTCTGTTTTTGTACCAGTACCAAGCTATTTTAATTATTATGGCTTTGTAGTGTAGTCTGAAGTTTGGAATTATAATACCTCTGTGCACTTTTTTTCTGGTCAGGAGGCTTTTTGATATTCAAGGTCTTTTGTTATCCATATGAATTTCGTAATTTTTGTTCTATCTCTTTAAAAAATGCCATTGGGACTTTTATCGGGATTGCATTGAATCTGTAGATTGCCTTTGGTAGGATGGCCATTTTGATGCTATTAATTCTTCCAATCCATGAACAAGGAATGTCTTTACATTTCCTTATGTCTTCTTCTATCTCTTTTAACAGCATTCTAAATTTTTCTTTGTATAGTTCTTTCACGTGTTTTGTTAGGTTTATTCCCAGGCATTTAATTTTTTTTTTTGGTGCAATGGTAAATGGGATGGTTTTTCTGATTTCTTCTTCCTCTATTTGACTTTTTGCTAATAGGAAAGCTAATGACTTCTGTGTGTTGATTTTGTATCCAGCTACCTTACTGAACTGGTTTATTATTTCAAGCAATTTTTCTGTGGACTTTTTGGGGTTATCTATGTAGAGAATCATGTCATTAGCATATAATGATAGCTTCAGTTCCTCTTTACCTATTTGTATCCCTTTTATGTCTTTCTTTTGCCTTATTGCCCTAGCTAGAACTTCCAGTACAATGTTAAAGAGTAGTGGGCTTCTCCCCATTTTTTGACTGGGTTTTTTGCTTTGTTTTTGTTGTACTATAGGAGCTCTTTATGGATCTTTGTTATCAGACCCTTGTCTCTTGTCTGGAGGGCAAAAATTTTCTCCCAGTGGTTGGGCTTCTTTTTGTTTTGTTTATTGTCTCTTTTGCTGTACAGAAACTTTTTAGTTTGATATAGTCCCAGCTGTTTGTTTTCCTTCATTTTTTTGTTGAGCAAAATTCTTTATCACTGAAACAACCATTACCATTACCACTAACAGTCAATGTTATTTGATGTATGATGGTTTATTTTGCACTTAATCAAATATTGCAAATCCAATAAATGCAGGGTATAGGACTTTTGAGAATTATATGATCATATTTGTTCTGTGGAAAGTTAAAGACTTATGAAAGAAAGTATTATAAAAAATCTTATTATTTTTATTGAAAGAAGCCAGTCATAAAAGACTATATATACTGATTTTACAAATACATAACCTACATCTAGAGAGACAGAAAATAGCTGAGTGATTGTCAGGGACTAAGATTTGGGGAAGTGGAGAGTGACTGTTAACAGGCATGGGGTAATAAAAATATTCTAAAATCACATCACGGCAATGACTGCACAACTCTATGAATATACTAAAATTCATTGAATTAAACATTTTAACTAGGTGAATTGTAAGTTGTATGAATTACATCCCAATAAAATATTTAAAATGTATTGAGTAGTAAACTTGCTCGGAGACAAAAATGTGTGAGAAACAAATGGATATTTCTCTCCAAAGACAGAATTTTAAATATCTTTATGATTTTTAAAAGACTCTAGAAGGGGATATACATGGCAATGTTATCTAGTTTCTGTTTAAACACTAAATTCTCCAAAGTAGCAAAGTCAGACTCTTTGGGGACAGATTATCAGAGAAGCTTAGGGATTTGTGTAGTTGGTAGGAGTTTCTTTCCTTGGTAGGAGTTTCTTTTCTTCTTTCTGTAAATTTATTGATTTACAGTCTTTTACATAGTATCTAATTTGGGGAATATATCTTTTTTTATTATTCAAATAATTTATATATATATACATATATATTTCACATCTTTGTATTCCCTGGGGTTCGCCCCCGACCTCCTCTCCCTGACCCCTCCCTCCTCCCCCCCATTCCCAGTCGTGTACTTTAGTTTTGTTGTTGGCTTGTTTTGATTTTCCCTCCTGGTATTTTGTTCTTCCTATGTTCTATATATTAGTGAAACCATTTGGTTTCTGTCTTTTTCTTTTTGACTTGTTTCTGCTAATATGATTTCTTCTAGGTACATCCATGTTATCATAAATTCATCAAATTTGTCATTTTAATTGATGAGTAATATTCCATTGTGTATATATACCACATCTTTTTTATCCATTCTTCTGTCTTGGGACATTTGGGTTGTTTCCACATCCTTGTAATTATAAATAGTGCTGCAAAAAATATCTGAGTACAGGTTTCCCTTTGTATCAGTATTGAGGTCTCCTTTGGGTAGATTCCCAGAAGAACAGTTCCTGGTCAAATGGTAGTTCCATTTTCATTAGTTTGAGGGTCCTCCACACTGCTTTTCATAGAGGCTGGACCAGTTTACATTCCCACTAGCAGTGTAGGAGTGTTCCTTTCTCTCCACATCCATGCCAACATTTGTTGTTGCCCCCCTTTGTTTTTTAATTTGGGCCATTCTTACTGGTGTAAGATGATATCTCATTGTAGTTTTGATTTGCATTTCCCTAACTGCTAGTGACATTGAGCATTTTTTCATATGCCTATTGACTATTTGTATTTCTTCTTTGGAGAAGTGTTTAGTTCTCCCCATTTTTTGACTGGGCTTCTTGTTTTGTTTTTGTGAAGTTGTGTGAGTTCTTTCTGGATCTTTGTTATCAAAACCTTATCACTTTTTTGAAGGGGGAAGATTTTCCTGGGGAGTATATCTTCACCCCTCCTTAAGTATATGGAGGGAAGGTGGTCGGGCACTGGAGTGCTGGTGGAGGCTGAGTGAAGCATGCAGAGGAATTTCAATGTGAGCAAGTAAAAAGGATCCTCAATTAGCATCAGTACATAACTGCAGAAGGGACCTGGAGAGAGGAGATTATTGAAGTCAACAGAATATTTCCGGGGTAGCTATGATATGCAAGGTTCCATTTTAAGAAAACTGGTAGAGGGAAATACCAAAAATGACATGAACAGATTCCAATTTCCTGCTCTACTTCAAATAGCCTCTATTTCAGTAAGAGAACATTCATACTGAAGAGTCAGGTGAAGAAATGCTATGATAAAGTCTTAATAGGTACTAGAAGGATTAAGAATAGTTTTATAGAAGTACTGGCATTTACTCTAGGCCTCAAACACTTGAGAGTATCAACCTCACAGGCTGTGTGTCTTGGAAAAATAAAATGATCAGATCCATTCAAGAAGAATAATAAATACAAACACAAATTATTCTATTTTATTAAAAGAAAAACTCTTAGTCTAGACTACTACATTTCATTTGTGGTAGAGTACAGGGCTGGAGACAAGTCTTCTGAAAAGAATCCTTGCTTCAAATTCAGCAGCACCTTTATAAAGTATTTAAGGTTCCAAGTTAGTCTCTGAACATCTGGCTACAGAAATAGCCAAAGTGCTATAGATCAGAGAGCTGTTTGTAGGAAAGGCCTTCCTCTGATTTGCTGACAGAGTCTATGAGCACAAAGTAGCAAAGAGAAGAAAAGGATAAGAAGATAAAGGGAGGGAACTGTCAGATAGCAACCTAAGACTAGAAACAGAAGAGCTGAGAAATGATGAAATGGTAGATGGCAAAGTTGCAAGTAGCAGAGCCCAGCACAGAAGAAAACCAGTCACAAAACAGGAAGAAAAGAAACTCATTCTATTGTCTTAGCCAACAAAGAGTTACTGCACTCATAGACAGAAATTGATGGCAGGGAAGAATGCTGAAAGACACAGGCGTCCACTCAGAAGGCTATCAACCAAAGCAGTTCAAGGACCACTGGGGAGTATGGACTACGTGCAGAGGTAGAGAGTGACAGACTAAATCATTACAATCCATGCCCCATACCACATATATCCACATACACAAAACACATCCCTAAGCAGAACCCTGAATCAAGGAAAGATGAAGTCAAAATGAATGTTCTCTATTTTGAAAAGAACAGTTTAGAAATACTTGCATTCAAGATTAAAGCCAAAATACTTGAGGCATGAATCACTAAATCCTCAAGTGTATGGAAAACTTACCTTTTAATGGCCAAGTGGTTTATTTTCTAACGACCTAGGTCAATAGAAATTTCATTCTGTAATGGAACAAGGAGGCAGCTGAAAGATAGAAATGATAATTCTAGAAGGCAATCTAAAAAAAGACAAAGCCCGAAGCCATTTAATCACATGAACGAATAAAAAAGAAAGAAAAAAGGATCTTTGGCATACCAACTATCCCCTAAATATGAATGTGAGAACAAGTCCCTATATGCAAACATTTTATATCACTCAAAAAATATAAGCTCAGTGAAGGGATTATTTTATGTTTCTCTTTCTATCCTCCATTGCAGTTAAACATAGAGTCTTATGTGTAGTGTAAACTTTCAAAGTGCCACAGTCTTCCCTGCTACTTAACAACTAAAACTTTCACTGTGTTCTTGCCACTGCTTTTGATAACCTCACAAGAGTACAGCAATATCTTCCTACACTTCTCAACTCTTGACATAAAGACCTATCAATGATTCTTTCCACCTCCTTACTTCCAGTGATTTATGATGTGATTTTATCATACTTTCTTTTTTCACAATACTCAAAGCTACTTTCAATATCATAGTCACTCAATTCTGATTTCCTCCCAGTGAAAATGCAGAGGCAGATTTCTGGGATGGGTTTCAAGCTATTTGGGAGAGATTATGGTTTCAGTTTGGGTTTCAGTTAGACAAATCATAATTACCATAAATGCTTCAGAGACTCAGTCATAAAGAAAAATGGTGGGATGATCCTAGACTTCACCAAGGTACAAAGCAATAAAGGGTACAATTAGCACCCTTACCTTTTGGCTCAACTGTTACCATCATTCTTTATCATCTTTATATTTTCAATTATTAAAGACTTTTGGTAGGCCATTACAGTGTGATCATTCATTTGGCCTCTCATTCAGTGTAGTTTACATGTGCCCATCAGGGAATTCCATATAGTCTGATATTTGAATCAGAGTATTCACTTTTCAGAAAGCATTGCTATTCATTGTATTAGCAGGCACTTGCCTCTGAACTTTCAGCCTTTGCCATGGCCTTACCTAGTAGTGAGATGCAGTAAAGTTTCCTACATGTGATTAAACATGCAAGATGATTAACAGTTTCTTTCCACCACCATTTCCTCATACAAATAATTAACATGCCCTTTCTGAGATGGGCTAGGTGCTTGCTCATAGAATGAACTTTGTAGGAATGAAAGCTAGAGGCAGTTCATCTCTGCTCTCTTGGGCTGTCAAAGAAGTATTTGATACTGTTGATACCTGCCATCCATGTGGTACAGAATCCAATGATGCTGCACCTATGCTGTCTCTAGTGAGATGCACAAAACTGCCAGGCTTCTGGGTGGTGAGGTTGGAGGGAAATGTGCTTTACCATGAACTAGAAATATGTTCAGAAAATACAGTATGAGCAATCCTGCTGTAAAACATTTAGACAGTAATGCAAATATTCCTGTCATTTATTTTATTGATGTGAATAAAGACATTATTTTATTGTTTCATGCTTTTACATTTTGCAATAAATCCTTTCAGCAGCAATGGGATTTTTAAAAAGTATGCTTAATTAAAGAGTACATCTAAAGTTCCTTTCTCAAGTAAGTTGATTATGAACATGTACAATACACAAAATACTTGTGTATCTTCCACCAACGATGGAGGAAGAGAGATAACACTGTTCGTATTAAAATCAGAAAATAAATGTTTGAAGAAGCACCAGCATCTACTTCTAATAGTAGCTATACACAGAGAGAGGTGCGTTGAGTAAGTAAATGGACAGCAGAAGGCAGCAGCCAGGTTGATTGATGGATTGATTGATTAGAGACTAGGTCTCACTGTTTTTCCAACAGCCAGATTTCTTTCTGCACACCACTATTTTTTTTTTTTGGAACTAGGTCTCTCTACGTTTCCCTGAGCATGTCTCTAACCAGGATCCCTGGTCCCCACCATGGCTTCCTAGGCTGCCACTTACAGACATGCATCACCGTGCCCAGTCAGCAGCCAGGTTTCTCACTGAGAGAAGAAGTGAGTTCTATCAGAACTAGAGGTGAGAAACAATATGATAGTTTTCCAGTTTACAATTTAAAATCAGTTCAAATACCTAAATGAAACAAAATCACTTCGCAGTCACCTTAACCAAACAGGTAAAGGTTTAATCAATTTACTTTATTTGAATAGCCCGTAGACATAACAGTAACTATGCATAGGAATACAATCTACAATGTAGGTTGGCTTTAAGATAGGCACAGTGAACCACATCACACTAGATTAGAGTTAAAGATATTATTACTAGAGTCAGAGATCTAAGCATACATTCATGTTCATCTTAATGTATAGATATATTCTTATCATGCATTTTTATACTTACATTTCCTTGCTGTCTGTTGAAGAGCTTAGAATAATATCCCAATAACAATGAATACATCCAGTGTTATTTACATGCTCTCCAGTAGTATCTACATTAGTCAGGCTTAATTCATCTCTCCCTGTTCATGCATGTGAGGTGAACTTAGTGACTTGCTTCCAAAGAACTATGGCAGAGTATGGAGGTGAGGGGGAGAACAGAAGTAACATTGGTACAGAGACCTGGCCAACACTCTTTTGGTGAGGTAGCAAGGGTAACATCACCAGTGGAAATCATGCTGCCACCATGCACCACTTTATGTTGTATAGCAAGGACATTGAATGTCTGTGGCCTTTTTTCCTTGGCTTTACTAACATTTTTCTCTGAAGATAAAGAAAAGGTTCCTTACAAATTCTTTACACTTACCTTTTATTTCATGTAAGAAATTGTTGTATAGGTCCTTCACATCTTTTGTTAGGTTTATTCCCAAGTATTTAATTTTTGTTGGTGCAATTGTTAATGGGGTGGGTTTATAAATTTCTTCTTCTTCTGATTGATTTTTTTTTATATACTGATCTTAGCATACTGATTTTTTGTTAATGGGGTGGGTTTATAAATTTCTTCTTCTGATTGATTTTTTTTTACATACTGATTTTTGCATACTGATTTTTGGGGGGGGGCTACTGATTTTTGTGTGTTGATTTTGTAAACAGCCACCTTACTGAACTGACTTATTGTTTCAATTTGTTTTCCTGTGGATTATTGGGGATTCACTACATATATGTACAACTTGGTTCTAATTAGCATCACTGTGAATACACATTTATTGAGGAAGATGGTGCAGGGTTAAGAGTATAGACCCTAGAATCTGATTTCCTAGGTTCATCTGGGCTTAGCCACCTTCGTAATGTGTGGCCTTAAATTATTTAAGCCTTACTTCTTTGAAACAAGAAGACAAATCTCAGTTATTAAGAGAATTAAAAGAAATAATGAATATATAATATTCAGCAAAATGCCTACCCCTTGTTAAGAACAGACTAAATATTAGGGTTATCAATATATTTTGATTTGATAATCCATTATTGAGCCAATAAGATACATTACTAGTAGTACTGAATAATCACAATATTAAAGGAATTCTATCAGAATAAGAGGTGAGAAGCAAAATGATAGTTTCCCAGCTTATAATTTAAAATCAGTTCAAATACCCAAATAAAACAAAATCACTTCTCAGTCACTTAACCAAACAGGTAAAGGTTTAATCAATTTACATTATTTGACTAGCCCATAGAATAATGGTAACTATGCATATGAATACAATCTACCATGTAGTTGGCTTTAAGATTTTTATGTTAAAATTTGGAATTGGGTTTATCCTTGAGTGCACAATGATATTGGTCGTGATATTGCTTTAATGAGTACACCATTCGTTAAGAGTTGGTTCAAAAGGCAGCTGAAAAATCAATTTGTAGCATACAAAGTGACCCACATTTTGTAGATTAAATTTTTAAACTTTAGAAGTCAATTTATATGAAATGCTTTATGACTTACAAAGTTCCCAAAACTCACTACTTTCTTCTTCCATAATTAGGACATGAACATGACATCTTTCATACAAAATCTAGGGCCTTTATTTAGGACATGAACATGACATCTTTCATACAAAATCTAGGGCCTTTATTTTGAACAGATGATACAATTTGTCACATAAGGTGACTCTAAATCTTTATTTTTTTACTTTTTTATGTCTTGAAAATAAAAGGGTATTTGATTTGCACTGACATTCAGTAAAATGAGGCTATGAACTCTACGTTTTCTGATTCAATGTAAAGCTAAATCATATATTACTAACTTTACCCATCACTGTTTTATCTTCACCAGATTTTTCATCCATATTCACTCCAAGCAAAAGGATGGGTGCTCAACTTGTTTTCCATTCAGAGTAAGTCAACAAGAGATTACTCAGTACCATCTAGGTTTAAACATCTGTCCGGTTGCTAGAGAGGGCCCAGAGAAGGGAAAGCCAGTAGTTTTTGCCTTCAGAGAGCTTACAGTTTATTTTTTAGATACAAAATACTTATTTTTAAATACAGTCTGTAATATAAGGTTGATAATAAGGGTCACACAGAATTTGTACTGTGATTTGGATTCAAAGATTGGATTATGTTCTCTGGTGGAGGGGGAAGGATGATGGCAAAAAGAACTACTTGAATAGAAGGAATTTCCACAGAAAGAATGAGTTATTTGTATGTGTCAGAGTTGACAGTACATATGGAAGAGTCTGAATACTAGGCTAGAGAGTTCCACAGATAACTTAGAAAATATGAGTCACTAAAGTTTTGGGGCAGGAGTTAGAAAATCTTCACTTTGGGAAGATTTTGGTACAGTGTATAAATGTAAGTAAGTGTACAATATAAATTGAATAGCTGGATTTGGAAACCACTGAGAATGTTAATGCAATAGTTTGGATGAAGTGAAACAACTCAAGATTCCAAAGAAAGGGAGAGAGCCAAAGACGTTGCTAGTTTTAAGGAAAAATGTAACTGTGAAAAGCTTCCACCCTATTTAGTTTCTTTAAGGAGGAACAAAGACCTGAGATTACATAAAGGCAAGAAGATTAAGAAAAAAGAGAAGGTCAATCAGTGAGTCAGAGTCTAAGAGGAAAGGATGGAACAACCCAGGAAAAGGTGTTCATCTTAAAAAGGATTATAAAAATGTTTGTATTTCAAAAGAGGGAGTATAACAAGAGGAGGGAGAATGAAAATACATAGAACTTATTAAGTAAGACAAATGAATGTGAAGGATTTATGGCAAATGATCTCAGCCTTCCAAGAAAGTGGGAGGCAAACCTACCTGCAGAGAGTAAGGGAATTAGGAAGAGACCTGGTATGTGCTGTGAATGGGAGGAGAGCAAAGGGGATGTAATAATAATGACTCAAAAAGTACAGTTGAAAGATTGCTAAAATATCAAAAACAAAATCAACCAAAGGAAACATAGTTAAAATGATGTGATGCAAAATTTAAAGCTTTTCTGTTTTAATGATCATTATCGAGAACGTGAACTTGAAACCCACAGTATGGGAGAAAATATTTGGAGATCATATCAGATAAAGGTTTAGCAACCAGAATTAAAAAAGAACTCCTACAACTCAATAATGAAGGGACAACCCAATGTAAAAGTAGGCAAAGAATTTGAATAAACATTTCTCAAAAAACCACAAATAGCCAATAAACACATACAAAATTAGAGGTTATTATTGGTCATTAGAGAAATACAAATCCAAATCACAAAGGAATCCACCTCACATTCACTAGAATGGTCATGAACAAAAGCATAAGTGGCTATAATTAAAAAAAAAAAGCAAGTGTTGCAAGGGTTTAGAGAAACTGGAACTCTCATATATTGGAAGTAAGAATATAAAATGGTGTACTCATTTTGGAAAAGTTGAGCAGATCCACAGTTAAAGCATCACTATATGATGCTTCGTTTCATTTCATAGGAGAAATGAGGACATACATGGACAACAAAACTCATATACTGTGTTCATAACAGTATTATTATAATAGCTAGAAAGTGGTAACAACTTAAATATGTATTACCATGTGGAATGTCCATACAATGGAATATTATTCAGACACAAAAAAGGAATAAAGCACTGATACATACTACAAGGGACAGTGATCTTAGAAACATTATGCTAAGTAAAAGATGCCAGACACAAAAAGTCACATTTTGTATGATTTCATTTAAATGAAATGTCTGACTATGAAAATCCAGAGACAGAAAGCAAATTAGTGATTTCCAGAGACCAGGAGGTTGGGAGAACAAGAAGTGACTAAAAGCTTCTTTTATGGTGATGAAAATGCTCTGAGATTACATATGATGATGTACAACTTTGTGAATATGCTGACAGCCACTCATTTGTATACTTTATATAATCCATTCTAGCTGAGAAGAAAAAGACTGCTAGGCAGCAGTGAAGTCAAATGACCTATATTTTGTTCTTTATCTATTCAGAATGAAATCATGACTTTCTCAGGCTATAAAATGTCACACAAGTCAGATTGTGAGAGTTTACCTGAGCAGAGAACTGGCAAGGTGGGACTAAAATGTCAAAGGAATGAACAGTACAATGCTGAAATGGATAGTTATAAAAGCCCAACCTCTTTCAAATCCCAATAATTCAATTAGAAAGGGGGGAAATGGAATGAGCAAACGTTTAACCAAAGAACATACATGGGGAGCAAACATTTAACCAAAGAACGTACACGGGGAGTATAAACAAGCACATAAAAGGATGTACATCATTAGCCATTATGGAACTATAAAAGCCATTATGGAAATATAAATCAAAGCTACAACAAGATAATCATTGCACATCTATCACATCTATGACTAACATCAAAACTAGTGACAACAACAAATGTTGTTGAGGATGGAAAGAAACTGGATTACTTATACATTATTGGTGGGAATGTAAAACAGTATCATTACTAAAAAAATAGCTTGGCAGTTTCTTATAAAAATAAGAAAACTAACATAACCTAGCAAGTGCAACTGTGAGCATTTAACTCAGAGAAATGGAAACCTATGTTTATACAAAAACCTTTACGCAAATGTTCATAATAGTTTCATTCATAATGGCCAACAACTAGAGACAACCCATATGACCTTGAAAAGGTAACTGCTAGATTAGTTTATACTGGGCAATAAAAGGAAACAAAATCACTGATACATACAACAACTTGGATGAATCTTCAAGGAATTATGCTGAGTGGGGGGAAAATTCCAAAAGGTTATGCATGATTTGATTGCATTTATAAGAGACTTTTAAAGTGCCAAAAATTGTAGAACTAAAGAACAGATTAGTGATTGCCAGGGGCAGGGATGGGAGGATGGGAGAGAGAAGGTGGCATTAAAAGGATAACAAGGAGGCTTCCTTGTGATTAAGGAAATGCTCTATATCTTGAACATTTGTATACTGTACTACAGATTTGCAAGATGTTACTACTGGTGGAAAAGTGGGGAAAATTACAGTGGATGTCTGTATTATTTCTTTTTTTGTTTGTTTCTTTATATTTACTTAGTAATCCCACCAGATTCTGCAAACATTGAAAGTGTACCATTGATCATATATTTAGGTAACTGAAATTAGCTAAAAGTAATAAAGGCTCTTTTAAATGGGAGAGAGCTACTTTTTAGGATTAGTCCAAATGAGCTACTCTATTCTTTGACATTTTTTATCTTCAGTGTATTATTTCTTTCAATTGGATGTATATGTACAATTATCTCAAAATAAAAAATTAATGAAAAATTAGCTCAGGTTGAACTGGAAGCAAGCCAAATCAAAATCTGATAAGCAGCTTTCACATATATTTATATAGGGGTTAAAATATCTACTATGGATTATAATTTTTAAATTATAATTTAGATTCTAGATTACAAGGTGTTTTAATGATAAGTGTAGCTTAACATAACCCAGGTCATTATTGAAATGGCTCAGAAACAGCAAAGTGGTTGATTATTTCTATAGTATCTATCCTGAAGGACAATGACAGCATAGATACCTTAAAGGGCACATTTGTCATACCTCAAACCCAAAAGAAACCATACTACCTAAAGCAAACTGGATCTTCTCACTCACAGACACCTTCTGGAGAAGAATATTATCAGTCATGAAAGCATGAATCTTAGTATTTATGTGAGTCAAAGAAGGGAAGTAAAGTGCTAACTATACCATAGAAGTTAGCAAAACTGACTCTGGAGCAGACTACCTGGTTTAGATCCTATGTCATCAATTACTAACTATATAATCTTAGGCAAAAGTGGTTCTCTAAGCCTTAAAAGTCTTCATGATTTGCAAGAACCTAAGAGATAATATATACACTTTAACACAGCATGTTGGTAAGTACTCAGTAAATTTTGGCTATTATTAGCAACTAAAAGGTGCCATAATTAACTAGTGTAGTCCAACCTTTCTTGCACAGAAGGAATCATGTTAGCAGTATTTCCAACATCCTATCCAACCTTTACTTGAATCTATCTTGTGATAGGTAGCTCACTGCTCTTTTAAGGCCATATATTTCAGTTTTAAATTGCTGCAACCATTAGAAAGTTGTTCTTTCTATTTTTATTCCCTATCTTTCCTTAAATTTCTAAACATCAGTCCTGGCTCTGCCTTTTCAAGTTACAAAGAATGTCTAGGTCTCTTCCATATACTTGGAGCTTGCTTTCTCATCACGTGGCACTTCTGGAAAGTAGTGTGCTCCTCCATTACCCCATGACTTCAGGATCACCTCTCTGAGCTTGTTCCCTCATCTCAAAAGCAGGGTTTCACCAGAAAAAAAAGGAAATAAAAAGAAACTATAAATTTATCAGAACTACTTCAACCAAAAAAAAAGCTGCTGCACAATGAAAGAAATGATCATTAAAATGAAAAGATAAGCAACTAAATTGAAAGATATTTACTAATCGCTTATCAGATAAAGGTTTAGTATGCAAAGTATATAAACTACTTGTACAACCTGACAACAAAAACCCCACACAACCTGATTAAAAAATGAACAGAGGCTCTATATAGGTATTTTACTAAAAAAGGTGTACCAATGACCAACAGATAGATGGAAAGACATTCTACATCACTTATCATTGGAGAAATGTATATCAAAAACACAATGAGATTTTATTACATTGGTTAGAATGGTCATTATCAAAATGTCAAAAAATAGCAAATAGTGGTGAGGATGTGGAGAAAAAGGAACCAGTATGCATTGCTAATAGGAACGTAAGTTGGTGCAGCCACTATTAAAAACAATATGGAGGTTCCTCAAAACATTAAAAATAGAATTACCATTTTTATCATCCAGTAATACTACCACTAATGAAAACACTAATTTGAAATATAAAAACAGTATGTAGATTTCTCAAAATCTACATACTGACTATGTAGATAATATGGAACTAACAATATTACCATCCAGTAATGCTACAGCTAATAAAAACATGATAACACTAATTTAAAAAAATACATGCACCCCTATGTTCACTGAAAGCACTATGATAGCCAAAACATGGAAAAAACATAAGTGAATAACCACAGATGACAGGATAAAGAAAATGTGATTATACAACTAAGCAAAAACAAAACAAGAAACCCAGTCAAAAAATGGGGAGAACTAAAAAGATACTTCTTCAAAGAGGAAATACAAATGGCTGACAAACACATGAAAAACTGCTCAACATCACTAGCAATCAGGGAAATGCAAATCAAAACCACAATGAGATACTACCTTACACCAGTAAAAATTGGCCACATCAAAAAAACAGGCAACAACAAGTGCTGGCGTGGATAAGGAGAGAAAGGAACACTCTTACACTGCTGGTGGGAATGTAAACTGGTCCAGCCACTATGGAAAGCAGTGTGGAGGACCCTCAAAGTAATGAAAATGGAACTACCATTAGACCCAGCAATTGCTCTTCTGGGAATCTACCCAAAGGTGCCCTCAGTACCCATACAAAGGGATACCTGCTCTTGGATGTTTACTGCAGCACTATTTGTAATTGCAAGGTCATGGAAACAACCCAAATGTCCCAAGACAGACGAATGGATAAAAAAAGATGTGGTATATACACAATGGAATATTACTCATCAATTAAAAATGACAAATTTGATGAATTTATGATAACATGGATGTACCTAGAAGAAATCATATTAGCAGAAACAAGTCAGAAAGAAAAAGATAGAAACCAAATGGTCTCACTAATACACGGGATATATGAAAAAAGAGCAAAAAGTCAGGAGGAAAAGTCAGAACAAGTTAACAACCAAACTAAAGTATATAACTGGGGGTGGGAGTGGAGAAGGGAGGAAAAGGTAAGGGAGGGAAGGTGGTGGGTGATTCCCAGAGAATACAAAGATGTGAAATATATCTATAAATAAAAAATAAATAATAAAAATAAAAGAAAATGGAAAAAAAAGAAAATGATTTATACAGAAAGAAATACTACACAATCATAAAAAGATGGATACTTGCCATTTGCAACAGCACTGATGGACTTTGAAGGGACCATGCTAAATGAAATAAATCAGAATAAAAAAAAACCAAAAGATTTCATTAATTTGTGGAATAGAATTAAAAACAGAACAAAAACAAATTCTTTAACAAGTGAGCCGGGCCCAGGGGTGTGCATCTGTAATCCAAGCACTGGGAGGCAAAGAGGTCAGGGATCATTTGAGTTTGTGGGTTTGAGATTACTCCAGGAAACATAGTGAGACCTGGTCTCAAAAAAACAGCCAGCACTGTGGCCAGTGCCTGTAATTCCAGCTACCTGGGAGGCTGAGGCAGGGGATTGCTTGAGTCCATGGGATCGGTACTACTTTGAGCAACACAGTGAGACCTAGTCTCAAAAAAACCCCCAAAACAAAAAAAAAACAATACCCTCTAACAATAGAATAATGGTTATCAGAGGAAACGGTGGAAGAGGGAGATGAGTTGGTGATAGGCATGGTAAGATTTATGCAATTGCCCAGGTGGGCAAAAGTACTTCTGGAATCTATTCAGTGATGTAAACTAATGCCACCTTGTATATCCATCTTATACATGTTGTATTGATTTTTGGAACCCACATTTCTCTCTACTTAATGTCAACTTTTAAATCTCTGCTCTAAACTTTAACCCATGAAGCTTTATTTAACTCTTAATTATGTCATTTGCTGTATAAATAAAGGTAAATTGAGCATGTTCTTAACAATCAGAAAGACATGTAAAACATCTTTTAATATTCTATGACATATATAAGTGCTTATACACACAAAAAACTGCTTCTTTACTCTAATACTGGATTTTTAACTCGATTTCTTAAAAGTTCTATTGTATAAACAGACAAGAAATATGTTTTGGACCTAACAATCTCATCCATTCTTTTAATAATTCTTTAACAAGCAGTTCTTTTCCCCCATCTTTGCTTTTTAAAAATTGATTGCACAAATACATATATATATCTATATATATATACACACACACATAAATATATATTACATCATTGTCTAAGTAATGATAAGGCTCTCCCATTACCTTATCATCTGCAAACCATCTTAATCTCTTGTGCCCTCCCCTCCCCCATTTTTACCCTCCTGCTCTCTTACTCTATGCTTCAGTTCTGCTGGCAGTTTTAAATTTTTCTTGTCTGTTTGTTTTTCCTATATCCCTCATAAAAGTGAGACCTTCCTATAGTTCTCTTTCTCTCCCTGGCTTATTTTAGCTAAAATGATTCCTTCTAGCTCCATCTATGTTGCTGCAAATGACATAAGTTTGTATTCTTTGGTTGATGCATAATATTCCACTGTGTAAATATACCACATCTTTTTCAGCCATCCATCACAGCCATCCGTCAGTTCTGGGGCATTTGGGTTGTTTCCATATCCTGGCAATTGTAAAGAGTGCTGTGATAAACATACAAGAACAGGTGTTCTTTTGAATTAGTATTTTTGTATCTCTTGGGTAGATTCCCAGTAGTGGGATTGCTGGGTCAAATTGTAGTTCCTTTTTCAGTAGTTTGAGGGTGCTGGACAAAGCCTCCATCCATCGTGATTGGTCAATACTGGTCCATCGTGACTGGACCAGTTTGCACTCCCACCAACAGTGTAAGAGTGTTTCCTTTTTCTTACATCCATACCAGCACTTGTTGTTGCCCATTTTGTTGTTGTTGTTTTTTTCCAATATACATATTTAGGCCATTCTTAATATTGTAAGATGGTATCTCAGTGTGGTAAAACCCAGCAGTTCTAAATTTAACAATAAACAGCCAAAATAAAAAGCAGGCTCTGTCTCTCAGTGTGTTGGGACTATGATGAGAGAAACTATTCACACGACCCTGCAAATATTTGTACCTTCTTGCTACTCACCCTAATACTGCTGGACTTTCCTTTGTTAGCTAAAGAAGGGATTTTGAGACATAGTTAATTACTTATCCTCCTGAGGTGGAAAATATAAAGATTAGTATAGAAATTTGCCACCATAGACAATTAACCAGTTTTTAGAAGTTTTAGAATTGGTGACAATTTACCTTCATTATAAAAACTCCCAAAAGAAATGGAGTATTTTTGCTTTTGTCATTTTTTTTGTTGTTTGTTTTGTGAGACTAGGTCTCACTGTTTTTTGCCTGTGGAACCGCAGGCTCACGTTGCCCAGGGCACCACAGACTCAAGCAATCACCGGCCTTAGCTTCCCAGGTAGCTGGGATTACAGGCACCACCACTCCCAGCTATATTTTTTTGGAACTAGGTCTTGCTATGTGTCCCCTGCGGGACTCAAACCGCGATCCCTGGCCCTGGCTGCGGCTTCCTAGGCTGCCGCATACAGGCATGTGCCACCATGCCCAGTGTATTTTTGCTTTTGTAGGACTCCAAAATTTATCTTACTATTGATCCATGTGATTGTTTACAGATTGGAAGAAGTTAATTGTGCTAATTGGACTCCAGTTCTTCAAGCTGGGTAGTACCCCTCTTAAAGTTAAAATTGTCATAAATTTTTTTCAGTGAAAACTCAATGGTACTTTTATAAATTACACCTAGACACAATTTTAATTGTGGAAAAACAAACAAACAAAAAAGAGGCAAACATTGTTTTTTCTTTACCCAGTTCACAATTTCTTCTATATTCAGTAGATGGTGAGGGACTTGGGATTATTTAACATTATTTTTCTCAGTCGAATTCTATTAACCACCTATTATGATGCTTACACAAATTTATAAAGCAGAAGTGAAAACCATCATGACATTAGAATTTTGATCCATTTTAAATCCTTGTCCTTGCCTCACTGCAAAGATGCAACCCAGAATTTCTTTGTAGCCTTTAAAAAGACTGATCACATATTCACCAGAATCACTCTGAGACGGCTATGCTTGACCTGATCTTAAGTAATGACAAGCACCCTCAAGCCATTTCCTCTCCTGGGCCATAAGAAGAGTGTTCCCATATTTTAAAGGACAAACTGAGTCCTTTAAGATATTTATTTATATGAGAATTTTAAAATTTGGCCAAATTTTATAGCCAATAAAAATAAAATGTTAGTATGAACTGATATGCAATATTATCTGTAAATAGATGTGAGATAAAATAGCAATAACTTAAATACTATCAACTCTTAAAAAAAGAGCCAGGAACCTTATGCATCGTTCTATAACATCTTCCCCAAGCCTAAGTCTTTATATTCAACTTAATGAGATGCTTTAAACTTGAAAAAGGGATTGAGTTCTGACTTTAAAGGTTAAGTCATTTCACCATCACTTCTTAAGGCATCAGAAACTTTACCTATAAATGAATAGCTTAGACTGAGCCACCAATTTGCAGTTGCAGGTTCAGACTCTTTTTTTTTTTTGAGACTAGGTCTCGCTGTGTTGCCCGGGATAGTCTGAACTGAACCCACGAACTCAAGTGATCCCTAGACTCAGCCTCCCAGGTAGCTGGGATTACAGGTACATGCCACCATTTCCAGCTATTTTTTGGAGACTCGGTCTCACTATGTTGCCTGGGGTAGTCTCAAACCCGCAAACTCAAGCAATCCCTTACCTTAGCCTCCCAGCACTGGGATTACAAGCATGTGCCACTGTACCTGGCTGGGCTCAGACTCATTACCAAAGTAATATTCTGACCTGGAACTTACTTGTTTTCAAAAAGCTTATTAGTTATATTATCTAAATAAAATTTTAGTTTTCTCTTTTTTGTGTTGGAATAATGGTACTAGTACACCATAAAGTTCTCATGTACACAAGAAACCATAGTCAACCTTAGTCGATAAAATGAGGAAACAAATTAATTACTAATTAATGTAGAATATAAATCTATAATATAAATAATATAAATAATATAAATAAGATAAATATAAATCTATAAATTAATGTGGAGGCATGGAAACACTCATTTAAAACATCTTTGGCAAGGGAAAAATGTGAAAAATCAGAGAGCTGGGTCATTGAATTATTCACTTTGCTAATATTTATTGTGTATTTATCTTAGCAGGTTTCCCACTAGGCTTTATGATTACAAGGATAACTGAAAAATTCATAGTCCCAGTTCAATCAAGGAGATGGTCTGTCAAGTGCCTACCAGGTGGCATATGTACTTATCTGTGAACAGGGAAGTTAGTTGTGTTTTAATTTATGATTTCCTCTTTAACTAGACTTAGGCTATAAGAAACTTAAAACTTTCTGACATAGTACACAATACCTCTGGCCTCTTCTGAGAGTGAGGTTAGTTTTTGTGTGATCATCAAGTTTTTAGGAATCTACACTTCTGAGGTCTGGATCTTATATCCTAAGCACCAAGGAAATGGAGTCCAAGGACCCTTCTAGGCTACCGGCTACAGGCTGACACCAGGCCTGGGGCATCTTAAAAGATGAACTGCTCAGAAAATCCAGCTTTTCTCTATGTAGACCTAGTATAAGTGAATTCTGAGTAGAAAAAGGTGATTCTTTGGTCCTAAATAGTATAAAAAAGACATGCTTACTTCTTCCTTCTACATAAATCTCCAAAAAAAAAAAAAAAAAAGTCTTGTAATATTAGTCACACTGCTGGTTTGGTACAGAGTTATCACAAATAGACCTAGAAAACATGATCTCCCTGACTTGAAAAGCAACAATTTTAAAACATCAACTGAGAAACAAGGTCTTTGTCAAGTGGACCTCAAGATGCAGTTTCTACAGTGGTGTCAATTTTATGGAGAACAAACAAAGTGTTCCCAATAGGATGCTCTTCAACCCTTGAATGGTCATAGTTTATGACATATTTTAAAGGATATAGGTTCTTAATACTTTATTTCCAAACATAGAATTTAAATATCATAAAAGAACAAGTGTTTCCTTTCCTATTTAAGTGACCTCTGACACAACCTGCTTTTTGACATTTATAATAAAGAAATTCAATAGAAAATATAAATGGTGGTATAAATATAGAACACTATCCTCTTATTTTAGATAGTACCTTCCTCTTACATAGGTCCCAACGTATCAAAGAAAAAAAAGAAACCTGTGAAACACCAGTTCTGACAGGAAGAGGGAAACTAAGAAAAATTTAAAAGCTCTATAAACAAATATAGAGGTCTCCTGATCTCTGGTACAGAAAAATTCCACTTACAATCATCTCTCAGTTCAGAAATGGGTATCAGGGAATGGTCTACTGTTGTCACTAGAAATCTCAATCACAGCCATTGTATCTATTGCATCTATTTTAAGAAATGCCAGATTCATCTGCATGCTTAGCACAGATTTGCTCTTGGTTATAGACTGTAACAGGGGAAAGTTGTGATGTCCAAAGTCACAACACTCTTGTCCTGATTATTTCCCCAGAAAACACTTCTTTTGCTCATTGTTCCGGAACATTTATCTTGGGGAGATCTGCCAGTCTAGGAGGATAAGCTGTAGGATATCCATGTTAGTGTGTAACTGAACACAGTTTAAGAGAAAAATGTTTTTGCCTATCATGACTCAATGTTAATTTAAGACAAAGAAATTAAAGCTAAATGTTTAAGAAACACTAGTTTGTAGGGAAACATGTAAAAAAACACACACACAATTTTTCCCCCCTCAGGAACTTTTGTATACTGCTCTGGAATAGGAAATATGATTAGAGTGGTTGAGGTTTTGTTTGAGAAAACTCATTACAAAGAAATGGGCACTTAGCCAGGCATGGTGGCACATGCCTGTAAATGGCAGCCTAGGAAGTCGCGGCGGGGACCAGGGATCATGGTTCGAGTCCCACTTGGGGCAACGTAGTGAGACTTAGTTCCAAAAAATAGCTGGGCATGGCTGCATGTGCCTGTAATCTCAGCTATCTGGGAAGCTGAGGCTGGGGACTGCTTGAGTTCGTGGTACCCCAGGCAACGTGAGCCTGTGGTTCCACGGGCAAAAATAAGGAGACCTAGTCTAAAAAAAAAAAAAAAAAAGAAAGAAAGAAAGAAAGAAAGAAAAAGAAAAAGAAAAAGAAAAAGAAAAAGAAATGGGCACTTAAAAAAATCCTTAAATATAGAGGATAATATTCAGCTGTGTTAACAGCCAAAAATATGAATCAAAACTGTAAGAAATTTAAAAAAAATAGCATAAACCCACTTTAATGCATCAAACTGTTAGTTTAAAAAGCCAATACTGTTCGTGGGGCAACTTTAATGAAACATGCATTCCCATGTTTATGACCATTATATTTACAATAGTCTAACTATGGAAGCAACCTAAATACAGATAAGCGGAACAGGAAGATATGGCATATATATATGATGAAATGTTACTCAGTATCAAGAAAGACAAACTCTAGCACATGGATGAAACTGGATGGGACAATGCTAAGTGAAATAAGTCAGGAGAAAAACAAATACGGTTGTTGTCACTAAACAAAGGATCAGATAGATGCAAACTAACAACAATCCCTAGGAATCTGACTACAGAACTGAAATTACCAGAGGGGAGAGAATGGAGAGCTGAGAAAAAGTGAGAAGGGAGCTCAGTGGACTATGGTGGACTAAGGGTGTTTTTGTGGCAGGTGTGGTATAGTAACACCACCTGAAAGCAGAGATCCTGTATTTCTGAAACACAAAAAAGGATGCAAACCAATGAATCCTCAAAAAAAAAAAAACAAAACATTTTATTAGAAATCATAAATAGATTATAATTTTTACTAAATAGTTACTACCAGCAGATTCACACACACACACACACACACACACACTTGCATAGGGAAAAGACTACATAGTAATACATTGTTATTGATGAGTATCTTTGAAATAGTATTTTAAGAATAATGAATCTTCTATTTCCAAAATTTTAAAAAGAATACATAGTTTTTGTATGTAGAAGAAACAATGAAACATAATACTAATAACTGCCATGGTTTAATGAGTACTCTGTAGCAACACTTTAAACAAACACTTTTCAGTAATTATCTCATTTAATTTTCACCATAGTCTTCTGAGCCACCTAAATTTGTCAAATAATTCAAAGGCATGGTCAAAGAATCTCTTGACTACCAAGCCTCTATTCACTCAACTCTCTTATATTAGGTTCTAAAATAAACAGTAGTTCAAGGCAATGATAATAAAACAAACTTTAGTGACATTAACCACAGTTCACTTGAAATTTTGCTAAAATTAGAAAATGTTCACGATTCAGAGCATCAGTCCAGGGTACACTCAGAAGGTCCCTCAGAAATATATTTTCACATGGATGAACCATTTCTGAACATTTAAAATATACATGTACTAGGGACTATCACAAATATTTTTTCTGAAATGGCAAATAATCTGAGTTCACTTTATTATATTGTCATTTGCTAAGACCTTAGATTTAAATACTTTGGAAGTAATTCTTAGAGTTACATTCTTGTAAGCAATATAACATGAGTTGGAAATATTTGACTCATGATGAAAATAAAAAGAAAGTGTTTAGCCCAGTTTACTTGACCAAATAAAAAACAACTGTTTTAAACAGTTTATTTCACCAATAATAGTGTGTATAGAAACATTTCTTATCACATATATTTTGAAGGAGGCAGTCACAACTTTAAAAATGTCTATACATTGAGCTTTCAGAGAATGTCACAAAAACTTCTAAAATACATTCATGTGTAGTATTTAAATCTCTCCTTTCATTTAAGAAATAAAGTTTTCAATCCTTCTTGTACTAAGAATACTTTATAGAATAGTAAAAGGAATCATTTCTCTTTAATTTTTGCCTTTTCTCCAAAGCTAATGTAGCCAAATTAGATCAACTATGCCATAAGTCCGTCAACTATTTTGCAATAACTCATTACTATAACTGAAAATTTCAAATGGTAAACTTGTGGCTTACAAATAATAGCTTGTCTTAAATATATCAATTAGATATAAATTTCACACTTTCTAACCAAATGTTTAGAGAGTCTAGAAAATTTAAAATTGTGATGATCACTAATAAACTTAGTGTCTTTTCTTTGAATAGAAGAAAGAACACTGAATAATAAAGTTAGAAAAAATTCCTTCACATATTGCCTATTACTGGACAGGAAAAAATAGTCTCTGAAATTCTTTAAATTTTTGTTTAAAAAGACAATGATGGGGGAAATAAAAAGCAATGATCAAAAGAATAAGAAAAAAACAGGAGAAATAGGAAAAAATGAATAAAAAGAAAAAACAAAGATCAAACATCTACTATGGAAAGATTTCTTAAAGATTATGAAAACAAGAACTTATCTAATGCTATCATGATTTTATTTACATAAAAGATTAAAGTAATTTTTCATAGCTTGTACATTATATGTATATGTAATAGGCTATTGTGGAACATTTCTCCAAGTTTATCCATATGCAAAGCAAAAAGTAAGATATCGAGAAAATTGGGAGAAAGATGGGAGGTGGATATAAAATCTTCTCTAACGACAAAAGCTGAATATTTTCCAACTAGTTTTAAGTAAAATCCCATGTTAATTATTTTTAATTTTTTCTCCCTTTTCCTAGAAAGGAAAGATTATCTCTAAGTTCTATATTCCTTTTTCCCTAGTGGTTTAAAGGATACCATATAGCTCTATATTAGCTTAAAAGCTCAGACCTTGTTATTTACAATAAAATTGGATGAAGTGGAGAGCATTATTTCAAATGGAGATTCTGCATTAAAATATCAAAGATGGCTTTCTATAGAGTATCTCAAAAATCACAAGTAAAAGCATGTCACTAAAATTCATAAATAATCTCAAGGGACCATTATGAAACAAAATAATCTTGAAAAAGAACTAAGTTGCAGGCTTCACATTTGCAGACTTCAAAACTTACTACAAAGCTACAGTAATCAAAAGAATGGGATACTGCCATAAGAACAGATATGTACTCACTTATATGAGGGATACAGGGAAAATCAAACAAACAAATAAAAAATGAAAACAACCAATGGGACTGAACCATGGAACGAGAGAGGAGGAGGGGGAAGAAGGCAGGGGAGGTGAAGCGTACAAAAGATCAGGATAGTTAACAAATGTTAGTGAAGTGGGAAAGCCCCGGGATAAAATAAATAAATTAATTAAAAAAAAAAAAAGAACAGATATGTAGGCCAATGAGAGAGAAACAGAAAAATAAACGTATGTATCTATGTATATATATTGAAATAATTTACAACAAGGATGTCAACATCATTCAATGGACAAGGGATAGTGATTTTAACAAATGGCATTGGAATGGTGATGTGTAAAACAAGCATATACAAAAAATAACTCAAATGTATCAAAGACTTAAACAATGAGCTAAAGCAATAAAACCCTTAGAAGAAAACATAAGGGAAAGCTTCAAGTCACTGGATTTGGCAATGATTACTTGGATATGACACAAAAACACAGGAAATGAGCAAAAATAGATAAATTTGACTTTTTATTATTTATTTTTGGAGACTAGGTCTTGCTATTTTTACCCATGGAACCGCAGGCTCACATTGCCCGGGGTACCACAGACTCCAGCAATCCCCAGCTTCAGCTTCCCAGGTAGCTGGGTTTTACAGGTACGCGCCACCACACCCAGCTATTTTTTAGGGACTAGGTCTCTCTACATGCCCCCGGTGGGACTCAAACTGCAATCCCTGGCCCTGGCCGTAGCTTCCTAGGCTGCCACCTACAGGCATGTGCCACCATGCCTGGCCTAAATTTGACTTTTTAAATCTTGGTTTAGCACTTTGGCTCATTTGCAAATAGAATGTCAGAGGTTTGCTGCTCAACTATGATGTTTGCATTTCAGAATCCATTTTAGTACATAAATATCACCAATAACAACAAGTCAGAACTAGCTGCCCTCCATCCCTTTTTATTGGTTCACTTAGTAGGAGACTCACCTTGTATACCCACTCCCTCCTGGGAATCTTGGCATAGTTTTACAGGCAAAAATAAGGCACAAGATCAAGCAGAGCTTCCTATGCATGGAGGATATTCCCTCCCTTCCTTTTGGAAGTGCTTCAAACTAGCCCTGTTTTTGTGGCTGCTTTGCTTCATTTAAAAAATATTTCATTATACTCCATAGTCCTTCCCTTGGTGCCCTAGTTAATTAAGTTTACATAATTTCCTACTGATTAGTTTCAAGCAGCTTGCTCTGAATTTTCTCTCCTTTAATTTTCTAACTTTACTGACTGCCTAAAATCTTCAAGGAGGAACCTAGGAAAGTATGTGCTACCAAGATGTTCCCAGTTTTATACAATGAAGCAAACAAGCACTGTGATTCTTTAAGAAATCTAAGATGCTCTCTTTCTGGAAACAAAGAGGTGGAATCCAGTAACAAGTCAGTAATAACAAACAAAAAGAAGTCAATAGTTGGAACCAAAGGAGGTGGTGTGCACCTGTAATCCCAGCTATTTGTGAGGTGGAGGAATCACTTGAGTTCTCGGGTTTGAGACTACCCCAGACACCATAGTGAGACCTAGTCTCTTAAAAAAAAGTCAATAGTTACATTCATTCACATACAAATATGAACTACCATCAATTTCTTTCCCTTATAATACATTCCACAAGTACTAAGAGCCTTTGAGATTTTTGTATCTAGGCTCTCAGATTAATTGTAAAAAAATGTTTAAAAATTATTGCTCAGTAGATTTATATTTTCCTCAAGTAAAATTTTCAACTGACATTTTGTCTGTGTTTTTTGTGCCATAAATGAGTATCTTATAATAAGGCACTGAAAAATCCATTAATTTTGTCCATCTTTATGGTTGATGTGAATAACTGTACCATCAATGCAAGTTTCTAATGATGCATATAGTCAAAATTAATGGGTGAGCTCTGCCACAATCTGGTCCTTCTGCTTCATAAAACAGCCTCAGAGGACAATGAGGAAGGAAAGTGAACTTCAAATGTCAATACCAATATCCTAAGGTCTCTCAAGATCCAAGAAATGGCAATAGCCTTTGAAATTATTATGAAAGTTGATTTTCCTAGGAGTTCTTTAATTTCTTGGTACTTTGGGGATAATATAACTTATTTTCATAAATGGTAATTTTTAAGTCTGATCAGTTCCATGTATTTTCCTTTGCTTAATTCTAAAACAAAGTCAAGAACTTCCTTCCTTTGCTAATTCACATCACAACAGAGAAGGCAAAAAGGAGTTTCAAGATGGCAGCAAATCATCTTCAAATACATATTTTCTGGTGCAAGATCCCCTTCTTCCATACACCGAACTATACTAGGCTAGGCAGAATTCTTAATATTACAGTAAGATCTCCTCTGTGGAGGGACTAGTATTTTTCTATGGTGACTTTATCCATGTTTAATAGTTAAATGTGCTGACTTTTCTGAAACATTTTTTGAACAAATCTCATTTCTAGTGTTCATTTATTTCTGTTGAAGGCACTTTGGTACATGTGCCAAGAGACACTATAATACAGGAGGTTTCTTAAATTTTGTTTTAAAAATCAGTTTCTACATCCTGTCTGCAGATTCTTTTTTCCTTTCTTTTTTTTTTACACAGACATATATAATCAATTCCTGAAAGCACAACTGAAGGTCATATTATGAAGTGATGAGAGGTCAAGCAAAGGAATACATACATTTCAATTTATAAGCTCACAAATTAGTGTCAGTAGTCAGAGAAAAAAAATCCTAGGTTTGGGAATGCAAGATAACATACAGAACACTGGCTAATTGGCTAATTCACAAGGATATCCTCTCCTTGGAACAAGCATAATTCCCATTATGATAAGCACTTTGCAGGTGTGCTGAAGGGAGAAGAGATAAAGTTTGGCAATTAAGTTAGTGTTTTCCCCAGTGAATTCTAACTCCAACAATGGTACTGAGGAGTGTGATGCAATTATGAAACTAAATTTCATAGGATGCTATGGCTAAAGATACTTTAATGTCAATGACTCACCAAAAGTGCTTGTATTTCATGACAAGCTTCTCAAAATAATTCTGATTATATGCTTTAAAACAAACACTTTCTGATTATATGCTTTAAAAGGCAGATTAAATGCCCTTCCTTTACCTTTGGGCCTCAGTGGATGTATATAAATAACACAGAATTTTTCATGTGATATCAAAACAGTAAAGAGAGAACTGGAAATATGCAAATGATCTTAAGACTCTCTTCAGGATGCTATGGAGATTAAGAAGTGCAAAGCCACAGAGAAGAACAGATGCAACATCTAGATGCCCTCCATCATGTACCCCCCAAATAGTATCTATTCTAAAGAAGAAAGTGTATGTGATGAACTCCTCTTAAAATACTCAAAACAATGGTCAAGATGAATTTCATTTCTCATGTCTCATTTCTCATGGGTTACTAATTATTTTCATGTTATATGCCTAAACTTGGGGATCAAAATTGCTAGCAACCTACTTCTAGCATGTCCAACCTGACCACCTCCACAGATCTACATGATTCCTCAATAACTGATGGCTCTCAACAGTGCTTCAACAAAATCTAAGATTTCCCACTGCTTTTATTTCATCGTTTTTGAATGTTTTACTGTTATTGATGTTAAAAGTCTTGATTTTGTTGTTCTATATCTTTGTTTGTGTCAAACATTCAAGACACTGAGATAAAGATGAACCTGGAATACAATCAGTGAGTTCAAACTATGGAAATTATAGAAAATTCAAAAACAATGATAAAGGCAAGAGGGAAAAAGCAAAGACCTACAACACAGTTTAAAAGACCATACTGTGTGTCAAATCAATGGTTTGTTCAGTTCAATATCCTCTCTCTGACAGCAGCACCTGGGTAAGTTTTGTGGTAAAAGCTGTAGAAATCTAATTTGGCCATTGGGAAATATTCCCACATGCACACACTTCACTCAGCAGCTGGCACTGATATAGATTATTATTTAAGAACTGCAGTCATTCATTTGTTAACTTTTAAAATGAACAAGTTCTCCAATAAACACCTAGAGAGAATTCCTTAACTCATTCAACAGATATTATATAACCACTATGCCCCAAACCTTAGAAATATAAAGATGAATTGAAACCATTCCAGTCTGAGAGGAGCTTTATGTGTGGGGCAAGGGGAAAGACAGGAGGTGAGAACTATACAGAGGATTTTTTTTTTGGACCAGATAACCTGAAAAGCTCCCCCCCTCCAAAAACTCAATCTCAGAAGAAAATATAGCAATATCCTTTTAAATATATAGCTCAGTTTTCAAGCAAATAAGGAAACACCACAGGCCAAAATAGAAAATCAAGGGGAAAAAAGTAAACAAATGACATGATGTCATAGCAACCCAGTGATGGTGAGTGTGCAGACAATGGTTTTGATGATATAAAGGGCCATGTGTAACAGGAGAAGTCAAATAAGGTTTTGAATCAAGCAAAAGAGTGTGGACATTCTGCAGTAGACATAAAGAGTTATAAAAGAATGCAAAGTTGTATTTGTCAATAATACCTCAATAAAGCTGGAAAAAAGCTAAACAACGAAATCTGGGTTCTAGAAAAATCTGGCAGAAAAGAAACCAAATATAAAGATGACAGACTAGATGACTATTAACAATGGTGCCATTTATTGAGCTCTTACATGCTGGAACAAATGTATTACTGCAGTTATTACAACAACTCTATATAGAAATTATTTCCCATTTCACCAATAATGAAGCTACAGTGAGGTTAAGTTACTTGCTCAAGTTACACAATTAGCAATTGGTTAGGTAAGATATACTAAGGATTCAATGGTTTAATTAGAAGTTGAGCAAAGGAATTTTGAAGGTAGAAATGAGAACATCTTCCTAGGATCTAGAAACGAGATCCTTTTAGATCTAGAAATGAGAGAAAGGGTGGTTAACTGAATTATAGGATATAGCATCTATATGTATTCCACAACATCTGTACTATAAAAGGGTTATCAGAGATTCCCCAATAAACTAAGTATGAAACACCACATGACAAAGCAATTCCACTCCTCAATATACTCGAAAGTAGTAAAAACAGGTGCTCAAATAGTTATATGTGAATGTTCACAGCAGCTCTATTCACAACAGCCAAAAAGTGTAGACAACCCAAGTATCTATAACAGCTGAATGGATAGATAAAATGTGGCATAATCATACAATGAAACATTCGACTATTAAAAAGAAATGGGGTACTGACACTTGCTGCAACATGAGGGAACCTTGAAGACAGTATGCCAAGTGAAAGAAGCCAGACACCAATGGACATATGTTTTATGGTCCCATTTATAAGAAATATCCAGAATAGGTAAATCCATGGAGTCAAAATGCAGCAGTGATTGCCAGGGGTTGCAGGTAGGAGAGAATATGGAGTAACAATATAATGAATATGGGGCTTTCTTTTGAGGGGATGAAGGACTCTGAAACTAAGGAGTGGTGATGGTTGCACAAGACTGTAGATTTACTTAATGCCGCTAAATTGCACATTTTAAAATTATTATAGCAGTAAACTGTATGCTGTATATTCTGCCAATTTTTTAAAAGGGCAGTTGATCTATATAGAGGACACTGCAACAGATACAAAGGTTAGTGCAGACAGGGATGGGTGAGTATGAATCTGTCATTAAAAAAGCAACAATTTTATCTTTCATGAGACATCTGTATTAAGAGAGGGATATTGGCCTTAAGCTAGCACAATCATTTGAAGGATTTCCATTCACTTACAAATTCAGTTTTCAAGGTCCTGTTATCGTAGGGGGCCACACAGGGGTAGGGTTAGGTAAAATGCCAGTCCCTGTACTCATAGGGTATTTCATACAAATGGAGTCATAAATATATAGCAAAATTTCAACAATTTTAAGCCCATTCCGGAACGATTATAATATTCCCTCACATAATGTTTGGGGTCCAACATCAAAACTTCAAAGAGAGAAATGATGCTCCTATTCTTCCTTTAGTTGTACATCTCTGAGTGGTACCAACAGTTGCAGGTGAACCCTCCTTGCTGGTTATTTTCTTTTCTCAAAACCTAATGTGTCCAGAGGGGCACTGAAGACTAAACTTGAGAAGAAAAAATTGCTCTAGCAACTATCAATTATTCACCTGTAACACATGCCAGGCAGCCTACGTATTTACATGCATAATCCCTGCCACAGTAGCTTTGGGAGACAAGAACCATAGCATTTGACCTTCACTTTGAACTTCATTCTGATTGGCACAGAAAGGTTGCTTTTCATGACCATGGAGGGCTCAAACATCCTACAGCACTGCAGCCCCAAGCTGTGGGGTAAAGACCCACAGGGACCCCTGTGCTTAGACTAACTTTGGCTAGAATGTCTCTTGCAGTCTTGGACCAGCCTAAACTGCCAGACTGTGGCTGAGCAATAGATGGAGCAGTGGATGGAGACTATTTCTGAGGCAGAGCCACAAGCTGGGAATTGTTCTCTTTGCTATTTTAGTTTGCAGGGTTACCTTGGCTGTTTGCCTCTGTTGTTAACATCCAGGTGCCTCAAACTCTAGCTAGACCATTCCATTGATGTTATGGTTTTGGACCTATGTGGTGGAAAGGCAAGCATTTAATCTATCGGTCACAGGCTGCAAACAACAGCCTCATGTAAGAAGAGTCTCAGGAGATTCAGTTTGGCTCTCCCCACAGTTTCAGGCTCCACCTGTTTTAGTTTGGGAACTTCACACTTAAGTAGGTAATTATCACTCTATACCTTTATTTCTTTAGTTCTCTTGTGGGCAACACCTGTCCTGCATGCCAACTCTGTGCACTGCCTTCTCCAGTATAGTGCCCGATTTTTTAAGTCCCTGAAATGCTAAACACAGTTTAATTCATTTTTCCTACCTCTTCCCACCATGCCATTACTCCTGATGTACTGCTGTGGAAGCACCCTGTTCATGACACCAATTGTAGTGTAGGCATCAGGCTCACCAGTCTGTGTAGGTTCTTTATTGGTTCTAGCAGTTACACAGACACACCAGGCAGGGCAGGGCCAGGGTTGGGGCTGGAGCGGTGGGGCACTGGGGGTTACCAGGAGGCAGGCAAGCCCTCAGCTCCCAGGAATCTTCACAAGCTTTCTCTGGGCGCTCTCTCAGGCATTCTCTCATGCTTATGCTCTCCCTTCTCATGCTCTCTCACCTAGTGGTGGTGGTGCTGCCATTTTAACCTTTCTTCCCAGGCCCAGGTTTGCCCACTCACACGTGCACCCACCCACTGGGCCAGGTACATGTGCATATACAATCATGGGGAGGGTGCTGGCCACAAAGGCTAATGGAGGAAAAAGCCTGCCCAAATCATCCATCCTACATACATATACTTTTCAAAGTACATACTATGTTGTCTTTGCTTTTTGTAATTTAGTTATGACTAGGTAGAGGAGGCAAACCCAGTGTGTTCACTCTATCCCAATTTTGCTGGACTCGTGACTATTTACTTTTGTTGTCCTATTGTCATCTACAGTACTAATCACTTCACAGCTTCAGACAAGTTTTGAAATGCTTTTCTGTGGCTCCATTCCTATAAGTCAAATAAGAAAGAATAAAGTCTATACAAAGCTACTGCATGCTTCTAAGTGTGTATAATGTGGAGCTGACTGTTCTGTGTCAATGCCAGAGATACCAGGGGATAAACAGGAATGCCTGCTCTCCCTTTCAAAAGATGATCACTTCCATACAGGCAGCATTTTACTTAGAATGGGAGGAGGGGTTGACAAAGGGAGCAGAAGGAAAAGAATTGGGAAGTAAGTAATAGCAGGAATTTCAATACAGGATATCAATGAAGAAAGAACACAGTAAAGACATCTAATATGGTCCCTCAGCAGTGTGTACACATGTGTATGCACACACACACACACGTAAATGAATGCTCATCTCCAGCAATTGCTTCACTTGAACTACACCTGTGATTTGGGGAACCCTTAAATCCTAACTTCCACTTTAAATCTGCCCTTCTGAAGTTTAGGCCAGAGGCAGACTGGAGATACAGGATTCTGAATCTATGGTACTGGTAAATGTCAAATACATCAGAATATAATACATCAGAATAGAATTTTAGAATGCTTACCTGTAAAATTACTGGGAAGATATTAATATTTACTAAGTACTTCTTTCTCCAGATGTACCATATATTCTACTAACTTTAAGTATGTGTATAATAGTCAAAATTTATATTTTGATGTGTAATCATATTTCAGCATATATGTAATATTAAGATACAATAGTCAGCTCAAGATATTTTCTCACCTAATACAAAATGCAGAGAATAGTAATTCTCTGAATTACCAAAGAGATGAATAACTGCATTTTCTCCTGAAGGTGTGCATGTTTAGAATGTAATTGTATTAATTTCCAAAGAAAGTGTGATATCTAATTACTCTACCTTCACTGTTTGTAATTTAAAAGATCAGTATGAAACCTTATCATGACTACTAAATTCTTCCCAATGCTAAAGACTGCACATATGCAATCTTAGAAAATGGACAATCTGAGACTAAGACAAACAGATTGGAGACCTTGTACAAGGAGCACTGTAACTATGGAAACACTTGGCAATGAAGTTATAACATCAATCAATGAACTGTTTCATTATTCAAGTAGTATTTGAGGTCAGTTTATAACAGCCATAAGTTTTTAGTAACTGTATTCTATTTTATTTGTAAAACATTGTTTTCTCTTTCAATGAGATCTTTAGGAAATCCATGTTTTCCTTTAGGAGAAGAAAGTGATAAATTAATTACTCGTAAGTGGTATAGTGTTTCTGATTCATTTATGAAATAAACACTGAAATCAGACTTACTGGTATTTGGCATATGCTTTGTCATATTATTAACTGTTCATTTACTATTTTTCAATTACTGATTGACTGCCTGTTTTCTCAACCAGGATTATAAATTCCTTAAGCAAACAATACCAATAATTTATAAGGCTCTGACATCAGTACCTAGCAGAGAGCCTATGGTGGAATTCATAACAAATGCTTTCCTGACTTAGCTCCTTTTTTTTCTTTTTTGAGACTAGGTCTTGCTATTTTTGCCTGTGGAACCACAGACTTATGTTGCCTGGGGTACCATGGACTCAAGCAATCCCCAGCCTCACTTCCCAGGTAGCTGGGATTACAGGCGTGCGCCACCACATCCAGCTATTTTTTTTTTGGGGGGGGGAGAACTAGGTCTCACTATGTTGCCCTGGGTGGGACTCGAACTGCGATTCCCAGACCCAGTCATGACTCCACAAGCTGTTGTTTGCAGGCATGCACCACCATGCCTGGCTAGTTCCTTTTTTCTAAGACTGTGAGGAAGATGATAAATTACAGCACTTAATGTCAAAAAAATTCTATAATGTGTAAAAATGGGAATCAGGGACTGGAAGAAGCTACAGTGTTAAGTTCCAGGGGTTATCTTTAAGGTATCTATCACTGATATCCTTAAAACCATGGTGGTTATTTCATTAAATATTATTTCCTACAGACTTTTTTTTTTTTGAGAAAGAAAATTCTAGGTCAGCTTTAACTTTTAATTTCCTTCTGCCCACAGTAAGTTTTATTTTTTTAATGGACAGTTTTTGTTTTGTTTTTCTTTAGAGCTATGTGCTGCTACAGTCCCTGCTTCCTCTCTTCCCTGCTTTCCCTCAGTCAAGAAAGGAAGGGGAAATATAAAGAGTATCTCTACAGAAACCAATTTTAGAATAAGCCTCAGGTTTGATAGCCTACATGGACTATCAACAGTGCATCTCACTGTATGGTGACACAGGGTGGAAGAGAAGCAGACCTTGAAGTCTGTGTTTTTAAAAATTTTTGATTGACTTAAAGTTCTATACTTTTAATTTAAAGAGTAAATATTTCATTATAGTCCTTTCATGAAGCAGTTATTTGCAAGTTTTATTTGGTCTTCTTTTGCAGATATAGGCCCTTAATTGGAAGAGTCTCTTTCCTCTCATGTATCTGTCTGGTCCTTCAGATTCTACTCTTAAAAAGTCAGCCTCCATGCCATCTTTCCTGTTCTAACTGAGAGGTCTTCGTTAATTCTCACCCAAATCACTGTACTCACCTCTAAACAGTTTCCCAGCTCCCAGCCTTCCTCTATAATTCATTCCTTCTAGTACCACTCGATAAACACTGTTAAATACAGTTCCGGTCATTCATGGAGTCATAAACATTTGTTAAACACACATTCTCTATGTCAGATACTCTGCCAGACTCTTAAATAGTTGGAGGAAAAAGAATTACAGTCTTTTTTTCTACCTCATGGGGCTTAAAATCTTACAATGCAGTTTCTTTATCCAAAAATCTATCAAGGGCTTCCCATTAACAATGGAATTACTTGTAAGTTCTTCACTCTACTCATCAGAGAATATGAGCTAATTTACCCTTTCTTGATTAATTTCCTAATGCACCCTTGCCCTCAGTTGTAGTGCAATATGTTTCACACACCTTGGCTATTATAGAATAGCCATGATATTCTGACTTTGACTAGAATTGTCCTCTCTACCCCCATTTCAACCTCCAGAAGTTCAAACCATATTTTAAGGCCTGCTAAGTGAAATTTCCATGGTTTTCTGTTCAAAAGTTTTATACCTATAATGTATATCCAAAGTCTATTTTTCCAGTTTTATTATACAGCTAATATTCACTCAGAGTTGCTGATGTATGTACATCTTATTCTGAAAGACATTTTGGATAATAAAGGGATAATGAATATAGAGAAGTTATTTTTCATTTTTTTAATCAGACCAAATTCATCTAACAAATTTCAGATGGGCAGATAAACAGTTCTAGGAAAACTGATTGAGATGCTTATAGTAGTGGTCCTGTAGAAAGCAGCAATAGAATTATTATACCCATGGATTTACATTTCCATGATTCAGTTATTTACTATGCATCACTGGACCCCTAGAAAACCAGCAAACAGAGTCCCATCTCACAAAATACTGTCTAACAGCACAGTGTAATTTCCCAAAATTACCCAACCTTAAGACTCACCTGGAGCATTTATAAACACAGAGATTGTAGGAGCCCGCCTCAGATATACTGAATCAGAATTTCAAAGACATATCTAAGACTCTGTAAAACAAGAACCCAAATGTTTATCATGATTTTAAGACTTGAGCTTCACATCCCAGAAAGAACCAATTAAATTTTGCTATGATGTTGCGATGTAACTCATCTTCTTTTTTGCTCATTTTGTGACTTTCATTAATTCCATACCTCTTATTGAAATTTATGCTCTCTCCTCCCACTCACCCAGTCCCCACACCCCCTTCCCCCAGCAGAACTCTGGAAGTTTCCCAGAGTCCAGCTATCTTATTCCCTCCTGGCATGGCCAAGTGAAAAACTAGTAACAAAGGAACAACCTTTTATCTTCTCACCCTAAGCCCACTCCCAATTGTAGCTACATGCAAAGGCAGCCCTAACTGGGGATGATCTGACCCTGATAGTCCACGCTAATCCAAGACAGACTCCAGGAAGGCTGACCTGCATGCTATCCATAAATGTGAGAATAAATAGTGGTCAACGTTTCAACAAGTCAATCTATTTGATCAAATATCTAGCACCTTTCCTCTATGTACTTTTCAAATAATGAGCAACTCCCCATTGATTTATTGAAAATCAACCTAGAAGTTTGTCTCTTCAAACTAAATTTTGTTGAATTTTCTTTTACATTTAAAAAATTCATGATACCTCATTATTTTACAGTCTAATTTTTTCCCACAATATTGGATTTCTCCCCTTAGATGTGGTCATATAGGTTTCCTACCACCAAAGCACCCATAGTCCTCCAGCATAGACCACAGTGCTCTCTTTCCCCCCTTGTTTTCCCCTCCCTGCCCCAAAACTTCCTGCATACCTCAAATCTATAGTCAGTTTTCAAGGGTCGATTTTAGTTTTGTCTTTCTCTGATTCTTTGTTTGGTTTCTCTATATTCCACCTATACGTGAAACCATAGAGTATTTTCTTTCTCCTTCAGACTCACTTCACTTAGGATAATTAGAAAGGAATTTTCAAGAGGGTAATACTTGGTCAACCCATTTCATAAACACAAAAGTGTTCTTCAAGGCACATTACAGACAGTCATCACTGAGTATTTCAGCTGCCACACAGGTCCACTATCCCCTAGGAAATGCCAGAAGCAAGAAAAGAGGCAGCAGCAAGGAAAATGGTAATGGGAGACCACACACCTCATGCTTACTATATTTCAAATAACAAAGTGAGGGATATTCTTTGGAAAGAATGGAAAGCATGGTAGTGAATCAGTTGTCAAAAGAGAGAATTGATATTAAGAAAGGATTATTTCTAGATTTATTGATAAAAATCAAATCATACAGTGGTACAAAAATACTGCTATCATTTTAGTTTATGACACATAGGATATTTTCTCTCATAAAAACTTACTAGAGAACAAAGAGTTTAATAAAACTCCCTAGTTCTCTGAAATAAACATACTTCTTATAGTAACTTCCACTTTGCCAATGTTGATAAGGGAGAATTCAGTAAACCTAAAGGGAAAAAAGAAATAGCTGCTATCACCTGGTAGCAATTATAGACAGTGAAAAATTCTAAGTTTCCTTCTGCAATTGTGCTCTCAAGAGACTGGGCAAGCAGTCTAGACAATACTCTTATTCTGGGTCAGAAATGAACCCCTAGAATATCATGCTGTGAAAGTGTGTCCAGGTCAGGTAAACAGTATGAAACCCATCAGTCTGATAACTAGTATCTTTTGAAGAAATAGAAACAGCTATTAGAGCAGACACCAGGGAGACTGGGGATCAACACTATACACGAGAATGTATACAAATACACACACAGGAACCATTTATATCCTGAAGATTCAGACTAGTAGCTTTTCTAAAATGTGTGCCAATTCTTTCTGTGGGCAGGACAACTACTGTGTGCCCAGATGGGTGCACGAACAAATTATGTTTACCCAACTTCAGAGAAATCACGCCAAAATATTCCTCCCAAATCAGTGATTTCAATTTGTTCTTATTTTCTTCCAACAGCCTGACAAACTGCTTCATACACTCATTTGACTTCTCAAATATTTGCATAAAATCATGGCAAACTCAGTGAGTCCTTATGTTCCAGAAGTTGTGCAATGGCCCTTGATTGACATATGTACTACATCCTGCTGTAAAATGTCATCTTCTTAAAGCACCCACAACAGCACAGACCTGGTCTGACCCTGTGGTGCATGCATCAGCAGGAACTGGATGCTTGAAGCAACCAAAAAAGAAATGCCACACTGCCAAAAGTTCAGAGTGACAAAACCAAGCAACAAACAAAATTTTAAAATCTAGGTTTCACTGCTCACATGACTCTCCCTGGTCATCTGACTCTTCATTCAACAGAAAATATATTTTCCATGAAAGAGAAACTAGCAGAAAGTCAATCTAGGAGGTAGCTTCTGCTAGTCTTGATTCTCCCTTCACCCACAGGGTTGGAAAATTATGAAGCCTCCACTGCAAAAGCACATTTCCTCATCAACAGTCTTCTGGTAGCTCTTAAAGTGATCTTCTACAATGGTGAGTTCAAGAGGACTCCATGCCACATCTACATTTTTTTAAACATTCATTTGATTTATTTAAACAATATGTCTTAGAATGATTAGGCATATGAATTAGGTATAAATGGACATTAACTTTTTCAAACAAATCTTCAAATTTCATGCAAAATTTAAAAACTTTATTGTTTGTTTTTCAAAAATCAACTGTATTTATAGCAAAGGTGAACTTCTACCTCCTACACATATGTGAAAAAGTGGAGCAGGACAGTTAGTAGTCAGATACCAAAATATGACAACATTATCTTGCAGGCTCCTAGATTAAGGGCAATATCACTGTTGCAATATCACTATTTTGGGGTGCCCCCTCACTGTTTATATGCAGGGAGTTATCTGCTTTCCTATCATTAAATAAACTCTAAAACTTACTGCCAGTTGTCCGTGTTCTCAATTTTGGTGACACAAGACAAGAACTTGCTGATACCATGCAATATTATCACAAACTTTAAGCTTGGTGTTACTTGGCTTCTGCAGAGACGCCAATCACCCCCACATATAAACACCACCCTCACCCAATATGCTGTAGTTCTAGTAAGTCTTGGCAAGTTCACAGTCATTTTAATGATCACGAGAGGTTGGAAAATAGTTTGCTTCTGACAAGTGAAATAAATAGCTATCATTCTCTATGCATTGCTTCTCAACTTTTAACATGAGGACAAATCACCTGGGGATCTTGTTAAAATACAGATTCTGATTCAGTTGGTCAGGTGGGGGGCTGAGATTATGGAGCCTAACAAGCTCCCAGGTGATGCAGCAGCTGCTGATCCATGGACCACATTTTGAATATCAAACCAAAGCCATCTACCATGACTTCCCTTGAGGGGACAAAGTCATTTCACTGACACACATACTCCCCACTACATGATTTAAGAAAAGATATTGCTTTAAAAAAATAACATTAAATATGGGCAAAATCTCCAAGACCTACACTTCAGAAACTACTTTCAGGACACATTTACAGAGGCTAAAAAATGAAGGAAAACAAACAATTGGGACTACATCAAACTAAAAACTTCTGTACAGCAAAAGAGACAATAACCAAAACAAACCAAAACAAAAAAAAAACCAACCAAATGGGAAAAAAATTTTTGCCCTTCATACACATGTATAAAGGTCTGATAACATAGATTCACGAAGAACTCACGCAAATTAACAAAACAAAGCAAAAGCCCAATCAAAAAATGGGCAAAGAGCTAAAGAAGAAATACACATGACCAATAGGCATTTGACATATGAAAAAAATGCTCAACATCACTAATAATCAGGGAACTGCAAACCAAAACCACAATGAAATACCATCTCACACCAATAAGAATGGCCCATATAAAAAAATCAGGCAACAAGTGCTAGTGTGGATTTGGAGTGAAAAGAACACTTTCACACTGCTGGTGGGAATGCAAACTGGTCCAACCACTATGGAACCACTATGGAAAGCTGTGTGCAGGATTGATAAACTACTGAAAATGAAACTACCATTCCATACAGCAACCCTACTTCTGGGAATCTACCCAAAGTATACAAAAACACGCATTCAAAAAGACACCTGTATGTAGATGTTTATTGCAGCACTATTTACAATAGTCAGGATATGAAAACAATCCAAATACCACAAACAAACGAATGGATCTGAAAGTTGTGGTATATATACATAATACATGGATATTATTCACCAGTGAAAAAAGACAAACTTCTGTCATTTGCAGCAACATGAATGGAGCTAGAATGAATCATGCTAGAGGAAATAAGCCAAAAAGAAAAAGAGAAATATTGGATGGTCTCACTAAATGTGGGATATAGGGAAATAAACAAACAGATACAGGGTAACTTGGCTGGATCAGCACCCAGGGCCTCTGATAGTGAGGTAACTGAAAATTATATTGGGTGCCATACTGTCCTGGTGGGCAGGGTCTGAGAGAAAGACCAGCAAGAAGAAACAGAAATTGTGAAAGGGCACATAAAAAGAGGAGCAAGATGGGACAATGGTGTAAAATATGTATATAAATAAATAAATAAAACAAAACAAAAAAAGAGCAGGAGCTAGTTGGAGGGACACAAGAATGGCAGGTCGATAGAGGAGCCCAAGTGGGTAGGCTGGGTGGAAGCCCCCTGGAAAAGTGAGCTGGTGGTGGTGAGGAGCCATGGCAGAAGAGCGGCCAGCAGAACAGCCAGTGTGAAGTCAGATGCCAGAATGGCAGTGTGGGTGTGATGAAGGGATGCTGAGGGCAGGCCTGGTTAATGTGGCCAGAGACCATCAAAGGTGGGCCTGGTAAATGAAGTGCATGGAGCTGCAGCAAGGTGGTGTGGAAGCTTGCTGGAAAGCTGGTACCTGGAAAAGCCAGGGATTTGGAAAGCTGAGTTTGCATCGGTATTTTGTTGGAAAGGTTTGAAGAACCTTGGAGAAGTTGAGCAGCTCATAATGCTGAAGAGAGAAGCAAAGAGAAGATAGAAAAGACAGACTGGATTTTGCAAAGTGTCTGGCTCAGATATGGAGGGGCAAAAGGGCACCATCATGGACATGTATTTGAGACTTTCAGACTAAATGGTAATTGGGATAAAATAACTCGCTACTGTGGCATTAAGAACTTTTTGTTTGGCTTTCTGTTTTCCTGGTTCATTTTCTTTTTCTTTTCTTTTTTTTTTTTTCTTTTTTGAGACTAGGTCTCGCTATTTTTTGCCCATGGAACTGCAGGCTCTTGTTGCCCGGGGTACCACAGGCTCAAGTGATCCCCAACCTCAGCCTCCCAGGTAGCTGGGATGACAGGCATGCGCCACCATGCCCAGCTATTTTTTGGAACTAGGTCTTGCTATGAGCCCCAGGTGGGACTCGAACCGTGATCCCTAGACCCGGCTGCTTCATAGGCTGAAGCTTACAGGCATGAGCCACCGTGCCTGGCCCCTCCTGGTTCATTTTCCAAGCTAATAAAACCCTTTCGTTTGAATTGCAGACTGGCAACTGCTACGCATAGGTGGTAAGAATCTCAAAGAATCTGGGTATCAGAAGCTGCATTTTAAAAGTGCCAGTTTTTTCTATTGGCTTGTTGGTTGGAGGCTTCTGCCCCATCTTGACCTGATATCAAAACAGATAAGAAAAATTTAAACTGTCAGGAGAACTGAAGCATAGAGCAAGACAGGGGGAGTGGGATAAAATCAGGGATGGGATAGGCATGAGTGACAAGGTTGTGGGAGAATCTTGGAGGAGACAATGATGTAAAATAAATACTAATTTTAAAAAACAGCATTTAAAAAGAGCAAAATTGCAATCCTCAGTTCTAGAAAATGGGAAGGAGAAGCAAGTATGGAATTTTTGGTTCTTATTTTGACACATTGTATTATTTCATGCTTCTTTCCTCAAAATAGCCTGACTCCTGTAAGAGAGATGGGATTATCTTTTCCCCAGACCTACCAGTATCTAAGACATGAAAGCATCATCTTTTGTTACCTACTTCCAACTACTACAGAGAGGCCTGTCCTGGGGTGGTTTTCAGCTTACTAAGGAAACAGCCATAAAACTACCTCTGGCATTAGAAACACTTCTAAACAACCCTAAATAAGAGTTTCATAACACCTAAAAAGATAACATTGTATGAATTTAACCAAACAAGTAATTTTTAGTAACTTTTTCCCTTAGTGATTTAATTATTTAACTAAGACTCTGAAAAAAGCCCTAATCTTTGAGTTTAGTCACAGTAAAACACAACATGAGAACATACTCAAAGGTCTTTCATTTTAAAAGATAGAGTACTAGAGTTGAAATCCAGCCTCCTACATCTGACATGTCTTTAAACATGATTTTGAATCCCAGACATCCCCATTGTTCCAGCAGTAAATGGAATCCACAGGACTAGAAATAGAGTATATCAAAGCACTAGGAAATGCACCAACAATGCACATACCTTATGAATATAATATAGTTTCTTCAAGTACAATGCTTGGTAATACATGTTGTCAATAAGTTGATCAACTGAACTAAAATCACTCCTATATTATTAATCTTAGTGACCTCACATATATCCAAGTTCTTGTGTATCAAAAGAAAAGAGATAATCATGTCAATAAGACACTATGCAAAGCAGATTTTTGTTTCTCAAGGCAGATGTAAACCACAGGCAGCTTGACTTCTAAGCATAAGATTCTATCTCCTGAACAAATTGATAGATGAAAAGAATTCTGGATTTTCTGGATTCTCTCCTACTTACTAGGATAAAGGACCAAGACAAGTGAACTAACTCCAGAAGCTATAAATAAAATAATCCTTCAGATCTTGCTTGTGAAGCAAATTTGTGACTAGGGAAAATTACATAATTCTGTAGGACTTGCCTCCAAAAAGGGGAACAGAGAGTTTAAGAATAGCATGTGGTGTAGGAAATCAAGATACATCAAAGTCAAAATATTAGAACATATACATATTCCCCCAAAATGTAGGAAAGTGGAGTATTTTAGACAATCTGAAACAACACTAACATCATAACCTCATTAACTAACCTACTTACTATATATTCCTTGTTAATTCCCTTGGGTGACTCCTGATTTCAGGACTCTTACAGATGATTCCAAAACTCCTCTTATTGAGAAAATAGTGAGAGCTGGTGTACCTGTTTCTTTTAGGTTTCTGCTATAAAGAATAGCAATAAATGTATCTGTTCCTAAGTTGAGGGTGAACAAATAAAATGTTGTAAGTACTACTGTTATTTCAGAAGCAGACATATTTCAGTCCTAGGCAACTTATACTATATTTTGAAGATTATTATTAGTTCCTCCTATTCTCTAGGGAGTTAGTCTATAAATAATGGGAATTATGACACTGTTTCCTATAAGAATGATGGTGAACCAACTGCATTGGACTAACTTGGATGATTTTTTTTGCTGCTGTTATTTTTACTGTAGACCCTACTTTGAGAGCCTGAATCACAGATTTGGAGAGAGTTCAGAAATCTATATTAAATCATTACCCCTAGTGATTTTGAGTCCTCTAAATGCTAGAGAACCTGGTTTAAGGGTTTAGCTGCAGAGTTAGAAAAATCTGCCCTACTGATTTGTTGATCCCTATGGTGATGGACATCTCACATTTAATGGCTATACAGCCAACTTGGCACCATCATCCATTCATTGCAGGTACCTTAACCTTTTGGAAACATCCACTATCCTGCTCCACAGGATTAAATATAAATCAAATACAGGTAGTTAATGGGCCAAAATATAGAGCCTTGAGAGAATACTCCAGCTGGGGAGGAGAGAAATATATTGTTTGTTGCAAGAGACAAAGGTGGATCAATCAAATGGTAAGAAGTAAGCCTGCATGTTTCAGAGTAATTAAATGTATTTGAATCAAACAAGCATCAGGTATGGTAGAGTTCTCTGCAAAAAAATGGATGGAATTGGAAGGAAATATGCCTAGTAAAATAAAAGACAGATACTAATGATTTCCTTTATATGAGGAACAAACAGACAAAAACGAATGAACAGAAAAAAACTAAACCAAAACAAACACTAGAAACATAACTGTTGAACTGAAGCTACTAGGGGGTGAGAGGGGATTAGAATGAGAATAGAGGGGGCAAGAAGGGGCAAAGTCTATGGGTGCTTTGATGGTGGGCATGGTCTGGTGACATATATTTAAGGAGATGTGAACCTACTGCCCTGTATAATAAACAGTGTTACAAACAAATGCCACCTCAATAAAAGTAAACAGAGACATTAATTTTTTAAAAAGCATGTTGAATTCCAGTCACAAGTTCTGAGAAGGAAGGAGTAGTCATGAGAGTTGTCACTGAAATCAAGGATACTGAAAATTAAAGATTTTGTCATGAAGGAGGTCCTCAGTCTATAATGATGATGATGATATTTCTGATAAACAGATACCACAAATCAATGAAAATGAAAGTTATGTTGAAAGGGTTATGAAGAATCAGGACAAGGAAATGAAAATCTCAAATCCTCTTTGAAAGGGAAGGGAAAAAACATTGAAATAAAATGTCATGTTTGTCTGAGGAGGAGAAGAATCGTTCCAGGAACTCCCAAGTCAACTTTCATTCTGTCCTGCAGAACAAAGAAATAAAAGCTCAAAGCTACAGTTTAGATTTTCCAGTTCACATCTACCCACGCCACTAACCAAATGCATAATGAGAGTTGGCTTTAAGGTCCCAATCACTCACTTGGGGATCACTAACACAAGGAAAAGGACAAAGAAGCTAGCTATCCAACTGTCTCCTACATGTGCCTCAAAAGGTGAAGAAATAAGAAAAGTTTACCATTCACAACCTGTTGGTCTAATGCTTGGAAGACTGAAAGGAATGAAGAAGGGAAATGAATCAAAGGAGATGACTGACACCTTAGGAATAAAAGTTTTGTCTACAGTTGTACCCTGGGACACAGGGAGAAATAAAGCATGCATCCTAGCAGTTATATTTGGGAGGTTTTCCTTCTGTAATTCAAAGAAAGACAATCACCAGGAAAAGCCCCTTTGTACCTAAATCATTGACTGCAATGTCCTCAAGTCATTTGCCCTAACATAAATATCACTTGGGAAATACCGCCAACCTTAAAGTCCACTGGACTCATCCCTGACAACAGTGCTTGTTGTTGAGACTGTCAAGTCAATACAGAATGAGTTCTGTCAGAGAATGTGTCTACACAAAGAGATAAAATAGGAAAAATTTTAATAAAATGAACACAAGCCACAGCAGATTTTTACCTTATAAGAAAAAAATCCTATTGAAAATTTCAAGCATTTTCATAGAATAGTTTTGACTGGAGATATTTTGTATAATATAATCTTTGGTGTTTGCTCTGCCCTTACAACATATATTTTCAAACTTTAAAACAGTATTTGTTATTTAAATATTGAGGCGGGGCAGGGGGAGGACAGTTTATTGAGATAACTCATATACTATATAATTTACTTGTTAAAGTACACAGTGGGTTTTTTTAGTATATACGCAGGGTTGAGCAATCTTTGCGACAATTTTGGAATATTCAAAAAACAAGCCCCACACCCACTAGCAACACTCCACATTTCCCAATTTCCCTCTCCTTCAACCTTACACGACCATTAACCTAATTTCTCTCTCCATGAATTTTCCTATACTGGACATCATATAAATGAAATCATACAATATATAGATTTTTTTGTGACTGGTTTTGATATAGTGTAATGATACAGTTAAAATTGTATCGGTGCAAAAATACCCTGGTGGGTGGAGTCTGAGAGAAAGACCCTGAGAGAAGCGCCGAAAGGCAGATAAAATAGGAAGGAGCAAGGAGAGAAGAGAAGGAAGAGAGATGAGAATGGTGAGAGAACAGGCCCACATGGCCTGGACAGGGGAAAGCCCTGTTAGAGTAAGCTGGAGGTGGTGAGGAGCCACAAGGCGGGAGAGTGACTAGCAGAAGAGTAGCTGATGTGGAGAGTGTGGCACCACACAAGATGGCATAGTAAGCTGGTACATGGAGATAGCCAGGGATTTGGACAGCTGATTTGTGTATCATCAATTGTGGAAGAAATTTGAAGAGACTTGAGAAGCAGGGCAGCTTGGAACACTGGAGAAGAAGCAAAGAGAAGATGCCAGAGAAAGACTGGACTTTGCAAAAGTGCTTGCTTCAGTTTTTGGAGGGGTAAAAGGATATCATCTTGGACATGTGTCTTTGGGAACTTTGGGACTGAATATGGTGACTGGAGTAAGAGAACTGGCCACTTGTGGCATTAAGTACTTTTTGTTTTCCCCATTGAATTCCTTTGTTAATAAACCCTGTTGTTAAACTGCATTTGAGTGGCAACGCTCCATGTGGGGGACAGACCTAAGGGAACATGATTGGCAGAAGCCGCATTTTAAGAAGTTTTTTCCCTGTGGCTTATTAGTTGTGGCTTCTGCCCCCTTTCAACCTGATTTCAATTTTTCTCAATTTAGCATAATTTTCCTCAAGGATCATTCATGACAATATATTTCCTCTTATTGCCAAAAAATATTCCATTCTATAGATATTTCACATTTTTACCATTTCTTATTTGACGGATCTTTAGATTATAACACTACTAAGACACTCAGAATCATATACAATAGTGGAGAATCTACAATTCAAATTATATCAAAGACCTGGAAGATGAAATTTCTTAAAGAGAAAATGCACTAGTCATAAGAAACTGTTTGATGGCTGTAAAGAAAAATCCCCCCAGAATTGGCAATGTTTTGTCATTTAATATTGTGTTAAGAGTTTAAAGATTAGTTCATTTTTCCACTATTTATTGGTTGCCTGTCATTCTTCACTAAGTATCCTGCTTAGCTCTAGCAGTTCTCAATTTAGCCTTTAAAAATACTGAAATACTTTTTACATTCATTAGGTTTAACAAGAAAACACATCATCATTACTGCCTATTAGAATTAAATGGATGGTGAATATTTGCCACACAATTCCTTCTTCCTATTAGGCTTATTACTGTGTTTTAAAAGCTATGGTTAAATTGTTTTACAGGAGAAAAAAGCTAAATGTCTTCCTAAGAAAGGTTACAACTTACAAAAACTGTTTTTCAGTTAGGAATAATACTATAAACCAAGGCTTATTTTTTTCAACAGCTTTTTCAAGGTATCACAGAGCCTAGGAGAAGTCAATATTTTCAAATAGATATTTATAAAAGACACCAAGCACTTGATTTTAAAGCAAAAGAAATCCATTTGTAAACATTACAGAGCTGCAAGTACACTGTAAAGTCAGTGGTAGAAAGGTAAGTAGAAAGACAAAATGAAGTTATAATATAGAATAAGTTTATTTATTTGCATTCGCTGCAAAAATCTTGAAATTTCTACATACAACCAAATAGAAACCTGTGACCTAATTTACACATATGCTCCATAACCTGAATCTGAAGTTATTGTCATGGGTTATTTTCACAGAAGCTCATTAATAGCCCATCTGCTAACTGTCTACCAACAAATGTTAATGGAGGGCTTTAATTATAAGAAATATAATGTGGAACAAGGATGCAGTGTTACCGGTGCAGCAGCTTCCAGCAAGCTAGGTTGCTGTCAGGGTCTGCACACAGCCAGGCAGACCCTACAGCCTAGACATACCAGCACTAGTGCCTCTGTGTAGCACTGGTGCAGACAAGGGAACCAAGGATACTCACTTCACAAGACTGTCAAGATGCCCCTGCCAAAAAGAGTTATATGAAAAGCCCTAGATACACTACTAAATAAAGCCACTCTCACTGGAACACTGAAAAACAGTTTAGACCCATCAGCCTAAAAGAAGACAAATAATGAGAAAAGAATACAGACTGTACTATAGAAAATATACCTACTCATCACATTCATTGACTGAAAAGGAACATGTCCCCCAAAACAGCCAATGGAAGCAAGAAACAATCACCACAGCTGCACAGGTACAAAGCCACAACCTGGTAGGCTACCTTGTAGGCTACCACAACCTGGTAGGCTTCAACATGCCAACCAACACTAGAGCAGTAGTTGCTTAATACATAGAGCAAGCCTGAAGGGAAAACACAGGAAGGAAGAAAAATCAAATACTCGGGCAAGCCCTATGGGAAACAGTTCATTAACAAAGAATAAACAATCTCCAGAAACCAATAAGGATGACATGGAAGAAATGTCCTATATGTCAGACAAAAAATTCAGACGCAACATGATAAAAGCACTCAAATTAATAAGGGAAGATACCAAAAAAAAAAAAAAAAAAAAAAAAAAAAAAAAAAAAAAAAAAAAAAAAAAAAAAAAAAAAAAAAAAAAAAAAAAAAAAAAAAAAAAAAAAAAAAAAAAAAAAAAAAAAAAAAAAAAAAAAAAAAAAAAAAAAAAAAAAAAAAAAAAAAAAAAAAAAAAAAAAAAAAAAAAAAAAAAAAAAAAAAAAAAAA
>PVHY01006427.1:0-20663 GCA_004024945.1 Uropsilus gracilis | reverse complement strand
AAGAAAGCAAGATATTAGAAGCATTCAATGAGATAAGAGAAGTAGACAAATATTTTTAAAATGCAGCAGTAAGAACAACATAATTGACTAACTGAAAAATGAGAATGAATCCCCACATAAGAAATGGAAGGAGATACAGGATATAAGAGGAGCAATAGAGGATCTCAAAAATGCAAGGAAAAGCCATGAAAGCAGACTAGAAGAAATAGAAGAATGAATCAGCATACTTGAAGATACAGAATAGGACTAAGAAAGAAAAAGAGATAATAACAAAGTAAGAAGACAAAAAAAATCAGAGATCTGTTAGATACCTTAAAGAATGGAAATATAACAGTAATTGGAATCCCAGAAGGAGACAAGGAAGACATAGCAACTGAAGGCTTTTTAAGACAATAATAGAGGAGAATTTCCCAAATCTGAAGAAAGAAATGAAAATAGACATAAAAGAAGCAAAAAGGACACCAAACTACTTTAATGAAAGGAAAACTACAGCAAGACAAATTATTGTAAAACTTCCAAGAGCCCAAGATAAAGAAAAAATGAGAATGACTAGAGAGAGAAAACAGATAACCTACAAAGGAAAACCCATTAGACTGACCTCAAATTTCTCTGAAGAGATACTCCAAGCAAGAGTATGGAGCCACATCTTCAAAAGGTCAAATCTTCAGAAAATTCCAAAACAAAAAGTGCCAGCCAACAATATTCTACCCTGCAAAACTGTCCTTCTTTATGAAAGAAAAATTAGAACCTTTTCAGACAGACAAAATCTCCAGAAATTTACTACCACCAAACCCCCACTCCAAGAAATCTTGCAAAAGGCCTTTAGACCAAAGCCCTCAGAAGAATAAATAGAACAAACAAAACAAGGAACCAAATCAGAACATCAAACATCAAAAATCACTCTAAATGTCAATGGTCGAAATGCATCAATCAAAAGACACAGAGTTGCGGACAGGATCAAAAGACAGAACCCAACATTCTGCTGCCTCCAGGAAACACATCTGATCTCTAAAGATAAGCATAGTTGAAGGTAAAGGGATGGAAAAACAATTCTATGAGCAAATGGCCCCACAAAAAGGCAGGGGTAGCACCATTCTTATAGTAGACAAAGCAGATTTCAAATTTAAGAAAAAACAACAAAGGATAAAGAAGGCCACTACCTTATGGTTCAGGGGTCAACCCACAAAAAGACATAACAATTATCAACATATATTCACCAAATGGGGGAGCACCAAGATTTATAATACAGTTACTAGCAGAACTGAAAACAAATATTGGTGAAAACATGTATGTATAGCAGGAAACTTTAACACTCCACTCTCACTAAAGGAGAGATCAACAAAACAGAAAATACAGAAAGACACAAAAACTTTAAAGGAAGACCTAGACCAAATGGATCTAATAGATATCTACAGAACACTGCATTCCCAAGGAAAATACAACTTCTTTTCAAAGGCACATGGATCCTTCTCTAAAATTGACCACACAGTAGGCCACAAGGCAAACTTGAACAAATACACAAAGATTAAAATAATACCAACTCTTTTCTCAGACCAAAAGGGCATCGAAATAGAAATCAACAATGAAAAGAAAGCAAAAAGAGTGTCCAATACATGGAGATTGAACAACATGCTACTAAATGAAGACTGGGTAATTGAAGAAATTCAAACCTACTTCTAAACAAACGACAAAGAAGACACAACATTCCAAAATGTCTGGGATTTAACAAAAGCAGTTTTAAGAGGAAGGTTCATAGCAATATAGGCTCATATCAATAAACAAGAAACTAAGCAGAGAAAATAACTTAATTTCCCAACTTGAAGAATTAGAAAAGGAGCAACAACAACAAAAATCCAAAAATAAAAGCAGAAATAATTTAGAAATCAAAAAGTCTATCCAGAAGATCAACAAACCCAAAAGCTGATTCTTTGAAAAAATAAATCAAATTGATAAACCCTTTGCAAACCTCACAAAGAAAAGAGAACACTCATATAAGCAGAATCACAAATGAAAAAGGAGAAATTACAACGGACATAGTAGAAATCCAAAGAATAATCAGAGATTGACATCTATATAAAAACAAATACAACAACCTGGATGGACTGGTTCTTAGAAAGATACAGCTACCCAAAATTTAACAAAGAATTAGAGAACTTAAACCAATCACAAGCAGCAAAATTGAAGCAGTCATCAAGACTCCCCCTAAAAACAAGAACTCAGGACCAGATGGCTTCACAAACTAATTTGACTAGACATTCAAAGATGAAGTAATGCCTGCATGATTCAAACTTTTCCAAAGAATTGAGAAAGAAAAGTGTCAATTTCTACAATGCAAACATTACTCTCATATCAAAACCAAATAAAGACAGCACCAAGAAAGAAAACTACAGACCAATTTCCTTAATGAACACAGATGCAAAATATTTAAATAAAATCCTGACAAATCAAATCCAATAATGTATAAAAAAATATTAGTCACCATGACCAAGTGGGATTTATACCAGGGGCACAAGGATGGTTCAATATTCAGAAATCAATTAACATAATCTACCACATCAACAAGGAGTAAACCCAAAACCATATGATCATATCAACAGATTCAGAGAAAGCATTCAATAAAGTCTAACACCTGTTCATGATAAAAGCTCTTGAAAATTTGAGGATAAAAGGAACATACCTCAACATAATAAAAGCCATTTGTGACAAACCTACAGCAAAAATCATCCTAAGTGGGGAAAAACTAAAATCATTTCAATTACGATCTGGAACCAGGCAAGATGCCTACTCGCTCCACTACTTTTTTTTAAAATTATACTGGAGTTCTAGCTAGGGAAATAAGGCAAGAGAAAGACATAAAAGGGGTACAAACAGGGAAAGAAGAATTGAAGCTATCATTAAATGCAGATGATATGATTCTCTAGGTAGAGAACCCAAAAAAATCCACAGGAAAACTACTTGAAACAATAAACCAATTGAGTAAGGTAGCTAGTTATACAATCAACACACAGAAATCAGTAGCTTTACCATATACCAGAAGTCAAGCAGCAGCAAAAGAAATTAAAAAAATCATCCCATTTACCATTGTACCAAAAAAAAAATTAAATACCTGGGAATAAAATTAACAAAACACAAGAAAGAACTATACAAAGAAAACTTTAAAACACTGCTGAAAGGGATAGAAGACACAAGGAAATAGAAAGACATTCCCTGTTCATGAGTTGGAAGAATTAACATAATCAAAATGGCCATCCTACCAAAAGCAATCTACAGAGTCAATGTAATCCCTATAAAAGTTCCAACAACATTTTTTAAAGGGCTAGAACAAAAAAATACCGAAATTTATATGGAATAACAAAAGACCTTGAATATCAAAAATCCTTCTGACATAAAAAAGAGAGAATGGAGGTATTACTATTCCAGACTTCAAATTATACTATAAAGCCATAGTAATTACAACAGCATGGTACTGGTACAAAAACAGACAGACTGAAGGAACAGAATTGAGATAAACAGACCTGAGATAAAATCACACACATATAGTCAACTAATCTTTGACAAAGGGTGGAAAACTTACACTGGAACAAGGACAGCCTCTTCAATATATGGTGCTGAGAAAACTGGGCCACGACATGCAAAAAAAAAAATGAACCAAGACAACTCCCTCACAGTGTGTACAAAAACCAACTCAAAATGGATAAAAGACTTGGATGTAAGACCTAAAACCATAAAATACCTAGAGGAAAACTTGGGCCAAAACTTCCATGAATTACACTTCAGAAATCCATTTCTGGACACATCTACAGCTGGCAAAAAAAATGAAGGAAAACAAACAGCTGGGACTACATCAAACTAAAAAAGATTCTGTACAGCTTGGGAGACAATGTACAAAAAAAGAAAGAAAGAAAGAAATCTAACTGAATGGGAGAAAATTTTTGCCCTCCACAAGAGTGATAAGGATTTGATAACAAAGATCCACAAGGAACTCAGAACTTAGCAAATACAAAACAAGAAGCCAGTCAAAAAATGGGGAGAAGAAGTAAGAAGACACTTCTCCGAAAAAGAACTCCAAAGAAGAACTACAAATGGCCAACAGGCACATGAAAAAATGCTCAATGTCACCAGCAATCAGAGAATTGCAAATCAAAACCACAATGAGATACCACTTTACACCAGTAAGAATGGCTTGCATCAAAACAAACAAACAAACAAACAAACAAAAAAAAACGGGCAACAACCAGCGCTGATGTGGATGTGGAAAGGAACACTCCTACACTGCTGGAGGAAATGTAAACTGGTCCAGTCGCTATGGAAAGCAGTGTGGAAGACCCTCAAACTAATGAAAATAGAACTACCATTTGACCCAGCAATCGCTTTTCTGCGAATCTACCCAAAGGCGACCTCAATACTGATATAAATGGACAACTGTACTCAGATGTTTATTGCAGCACTATAATTGCTGGACATGGAAACAACCCAAATGTCCCAAGACAGAGGAATGGATGAAAAAGATGTGGTATATATACATAATGGAATATTACTCATCAATTAAAAATGACAAATTTGATGAATTTATGGTAACATGGATGTATCTAGAAGAAGTCATATTAGCAGAAACAACTCAGAAGGAAAAAGAGAGAAATCAAATGGTTTTACTAACCATGGAACATAGGAAAAACAAAAGGCCAGGAGCAAAACTTAAAATAAGTCAACAACAAGACTAAAGTACACAACTGGGAATGGGGGTTCAGAGGGTCAGGAAGGGAGGTGGTGGGTAAACCCCGGGGAATACAAAGGTGTGAAATATATATACATATATAAATTACTTGACAATAAAAAAGAATAAATAAACTGGACAAATAAAGAAATATAGTGTGAATGAAAGCTATAGATTTAAAGTTATTTTTTGAGTTGTGTCTATAAAAGCTCTATATATCACACATGGTGCCTTATTTTATTGAGATACAACTCTGACAATCAGAAAATCATCATCTTCAAAATACAGTTCAGTAGTTTTCATCTAATCAGAGTGAGTTTCCTTTTTTGAGAACAGTTTTTTAATGAGGTACTCACCTCTCAGACCTTTATCCTCTGCCTTTTCTTTAGTACTGAGAAGTACTAATAGTCAAGAGTGTTGATTTTGAGTTTGGTCTCAAGTATCATTTCACCCTATAAACATCTATGTATCTTCTTAGCCTCTGAGCTAAGAATTTATTTTTTTTTCATTGCAAGATGAAGATATGTGTAATAAACTGAAATACATGAAATGTTTAGTAGTTAACCTGACACTAATAATTATTATTATTGTAATAAACCCTTCAAGTACAGTAAGAAACAATAAAACCAAATAGGGGAGGGTAGGAGGGATGAGATTGAGCCCCTGCCATCTCTCTAACCTCATCCTCATTGCTCCCTGAGACTCCTCCAACACTCAATAACTCAGACCTGCTTGTGTTTACTTGCACACACAACACACTTTACTTCCATGTCTCTACTCCTACTGTTTTTGAAAATGCCTCCTACCAGGGTTCTTTATCTAGTTTACTCATCCTGATCATTGAGATCAGTGCTTAAATGGATACCAACTCTAGGAAGCTTTAATAGAGATGGTGCCAACTTCTCATTGATACTTTCTACCACTGGCATGGATCACAATTAGTTAGTTATCCTTCCCTCAGGATTAACATGACATACAGTATCTCTATACTTACTGCTTCTTATACATTTAAGGAGTCTGTTCTCTCCCTGAAACTGAGCTGTTATTTTTTTAATGACAGCTTTCCTGAGATATAATTGATGTACAAAAGTTTATTTGTACACCATGATGTATATTTAAAGTATACATGTAATACAATGGGAAGGGTTTCCCCAACTATATAATTAACACATCCATCATGTAACATATTTCACTTGTTTCTGTTTGGTGGGAACATTTGAGTTCTACTATCTTAGCAAATTTCAGTTATACAATACAGTGTCCTCAACTATAGCAATCAGACCTTATTCATCTTAAGCTGAAAATTTACACCCTATTAACAATCTCATCCCTCTTTAAACTTTGAGGGCTTTGAGAGAAGGTTCTGTCACTGATACCAAGGGACTAATACTCCGGACAAAAATACAAAGGTGCTTAGTAAGTCTTGCTGATTGTATACATCAGTCATTCTCAAAACTTTTGGTCTCAAAATCCATTTACAGTGCTAAAAATAACTGAAGACTTAAACTGTTTGCATGCATTTCATCTATTAATATACATCATAATATTAAAGTTGAGAAATTTTGATATGTATTAGTTCAATAAAATAAGAGGTAAGCAACTGTTAGCTTTATGAAAACAGCTGGGATTTCAAGAACTCCCTACAGATACCAAGGAATCTCCAATAGCCCCTGATCATTATATAATGGTTTTAGTGGAATTTTTATATCTGCTTCCTATAAAATACATTTTTAAATTCATATGTAAGCTCAAGTATTTGGGAAGAATAATGGGCAAATGAAAAGTTATATGAAGGAAGGGAGATACACCTTTGTCAAAGGTACAGAAAACTGCAGAGAATAGGAGGCAAGTAAAGGAAGGATGGTAATGAAGTTCAAACAGCGCTAGTCTTAGAGAAAAGTTAATTCTACACATACAAAAAATAAGCATGATACTAAAGACCAAAAATCTGAACAATATCTTATATAATGATCATTTAGGTATAAAATGAACCCTTTGATAATTCTTACTCCACCCCCATCACCTTTCTGTCATTCTCAATTCTTGCAAGTTACGTTTCACACATTTCTTGCCCCTCCTCCCTGGGAATGCTATTCTCACTTTGTAATAATTGGCTCAAAAATACTGCTCAAATCTTATTTAATTTGAGAAGAAAAAAGTAGCAACAGCACTGATGACGCTGCATGACTGGAATCCAACTGATTAATTTTTTAATATTCTATTAGATTATAAAAGATGATAATGAGATTTTAAAAATAGGAATGCTAAAGTTATTTTTACATGCTAAAAAATTAGTCCTTAAAATGTGCTGCATGAAGGCTAGGATTAGAAAGTAATATGAACTTGGCTATAGTGCTAAGGTGGCAGATGATCTGAATTATTTTTTTAGTGTTATGTCATTCTTTCTATAGACCAAAAGCCATGAAAATATGACAAATATTTCTCAATCTATATGTGCTATTGCTCTTTTCTCCAAACTTTTCAGGGATATACAACTGGTTTGAATTTTACTAAGTAGTATAGACACTGAAGTCCAAAACTCAAGGTCTACAGGAGGGATAGACAAATTACAGACAGGCCTACCACAAAACTGGCCTAAAGACTAGTTTTGCATAGCCCTCAGGCTAAGAAGAGTTTTCACTTTCTTGTAAAGGTTGTAAAAACAAAACAAAGCCAAAGAACAAACAAAAACAAAGGATAGTATGCAAACAAAATTGCACATAGCCTGCAAACCCCAAAATATTTACTATCAAACTTTAAAAATAAAGTTTGCCAGTGTCAGGTATGACACTTTCATCATAGAGACTGGTTCATAAAATATGCCAAATAAATGTTAGGTACTATTATTATTTTTATATATTTTTTTGTATCCTTAAGTATAATGCTCCTTGAAAAATTTTAATTTCTAAACTCTGTGAACAAGTCTTGAACTTTGTCTAATTACATTAACTATGAAGTTCTAGTCTCCTTGTTCATTCTTTCCACCATTTTTAACCTGCCTAGCCTTAAAAAATCTTTGTCTTTTACTAGAGTAAAATACACATTACAAAAACATTCCTAATTTAAATTTTTAACCTTTTATTGTGGTCATATGACTGAACAAAAGATCTAATCTCAAAGTTTTAAGTGTACAATACTGCACTACTGATTAAAAGTACAATGTTGTATAACAGATCTTTAGAACATACTCATTTGCACAATGCAACTTTATACCCATTAATTTCTAACTCCCCAATTCACCTTTCCTCCAGGCCCTCGTAACCAACTCTCCACTCTTTTGATTCTATGAATTTTACTGTTTTAGATGCCTCATATAAGTGAAGTTATGCTATATTTGTCTTTCTGTGACTGGTCTATTCACTTAAAAAAAATATCTTCGAAGTTCATGCATGTTATGTTAGGGTACACTGCAGAATTTCCTTTATAAAGTCTGAAAAACATCCTATTTGTATTTATCCATTCATCTGTTGATGGGCATGTGTTTAGTAGCAGTAACAACTTACTGAACAATTACAGGTTCTTTCCTAATAAAATAGAGTCAATCACCTGCTATTTAGGATTTGTACATTCCAAGTCAGGCTGTACTAAGGGTAAGGGTAAGGTGGATTGCGAAAATTCATGAGTTGGGGGAATACACTATAGTCGATTTTTTCTTTTTGGGTTAAAGGGGAGAAAAGTAAAATCAGTATCTCATCACTCATAAGTAAAAGTGGAATAGAAAACTTAAACATTCCTATAATATTTATACATATCTTACGGCTTAACATGTACAGTTTATTTGGGTAGAACTACAGTCCACCAGCAGAATACTTAAAAGTAAAACAACTATGGGGAGGGGGGTGAGGAAGCATTAACATGACGCTCAGAAAGATGGCCTCAGCTGGCCCAGTCAGTAGAAGCAGACTGTGTGCAGGAAGTCCCGTCCACTCTTCTTCTCTAACTCTTGGAGCAAATCTTCGATCTCGTTCTCCATGTCCTCCGTGTGCTGGAGGCACTGGCAGAGTTCACAGATGAGGTATGCACCCACGGTGGCCTCCTCGAGGTTGTCCTGGATGTCCACATTAATCACATGCACTGGCTCGCAGGTCTCCTGTTCTCTGAAATTGAGGTCTTCCACCACCTGATCATACACTCTCTCCTCACAGGTAAGGATCAGATCGAATACATCTTTGCAGTTCTGGAACCTTTCTGGTCGGGGCTTGATTCTCTTATTTCGGTCCAACATGTGTAAGATACCATTCTGTGTATAGAGTTCTTTGTCTTTCCTCAGAAGATCGTTGTACATCTGATCATATGTAGTTTTGAAATCATAAATATTTGGTTTGTCAGGTGCGGGTCCTGGGAGCTTCACATGAGTACCTGTTCCGAAGGACTGGACTCTGAATCCATGTTTGCTGAGGACGTAGTGTGCCTCCATACTCTGGTTCTGGTTACTTGAACACACTACTGCCAGTCGCAGTGGCAAGTAGGGCATGGTGCCTCCACAAAGCTGGGCGTCACTCGCTTGCTGGGTAGCCCGACTCAGACGCCGCACTTCTGAGGGAACAAGATGGAGGCAGAGGCAGCCGGAAGTCAGGACGAAGAAGGGGCGTATGCAACGTAGCACGTCAGGACGCACGCACGCAAGCAAGCTGTGGGTCACCGCAGATGGCCTCCTGGGGGACCCAAAGTCAGGGCCGACAGGCTTGTCGCTGATTCAAACAGGCAGGCCTGAGAGCTGCATTGCACACCTCATGAACATTTAGATTTTCTTATCAGAGCAATTGGCATTAGTGCTGTAATACACATGGAAATGCTAAGAAGTCGTTGAAATTCTCATTTCTATTTTGAATAAATACCCGGAAGTGGGACTACTGAATCATACTGTATTTCTATCTTCAAGTTTTCAAGAAACATCTACATATTATCCAGAGTGGCTGCACAATTCTACATTTCCATCAATAGCATATACTTCCTCCACATTCTCTCCAATACTTGATGTCGCTTGTTGTTGCTGTTTGGGAAACAGTCATCTTGACTGATGTGGGGTTTTATCTTCTAGTTTTGATTTACATTTCTCAGATGATTTGTGTGATGTGCCACAATTTTCCTGTTCCTGTTGGCCTTTCTTTGGGGAAATGTCTATTCAAGTTCTTGACCTATTATAAATTAGGTTATTATTGTTTTGAGTTATAGGAATATTTTATGCATTTGGACATTAACTTCTTATTGAATATATGGCTTGCAAACATTTTCTGCCATTCTATACATTGTCTTTTAAGTGCAGATGTTTCCTTTGTTGTGCAGAAGGTTTTTGGTTTGATACGGTCACACTTTTTTATTTTTATTTTTAGTGTCTGTACTTTCAGTGTCATATCATGAAATCACTGTTAAAACGAATGCCACCAACTTCTCCTGGTTTTTCTCCCATTGGAATTGTAGTTTCTGGTTTTACATATAAGCCGAAAACATTTTGAGATATTTTTGTTCATAATAAAGGCACATATTTTGCACAAATATTTTGTGCAAAATAAAGGCATTGAATTTTATCCAACACTTTTTCTACATCTGTAGAGACAATGATGTGATTTGTATCCTGTGTTCTTTGTCAGCAGTACAACATATATGATTTTTGTATGTTGCATTATTTTTGCATCCTACAGATAAATTCCACTTGTTCATATTGTATGAGATTTTGAATGTGAGGCTCTATTCAGTTTGCTGCTATTTTATTGGGAATTTTTGCATCTGTATTCATCAGGGGGGTAGGCTTGATAGTTTTTTTTATGGTATCTTTGTCTTAATTTTGGTATCAAGTTAATTCTGGTCTCATAAAATGAGTGTGGACATGTTTCTTGTTCAATTTTTTAAAAATATCTGATAAAAATTGGCAATGATTTTCCTTCAAATATTTGGTAGAATTTGCCTGTGAATTCATCTGCTTCCAGACTTTTGTTTTGGGAGATTTTTTTCGATTACTGATTCATTCTCTAGTTACAGGTTTGTTCAGACTTCGTTTATTCATTTATTTATTTTAGTCTTAGCAGGTTGTGTATTTCTAAAGATTCATACAGTTATTCTAGATTATTCAGTTTGTTGGCATATGATTATTCACAGTAATCTCTAATGATGCTCCATATAAGAGTATTTCCAAGTAAGAAGAATCTTTTTTAATTTCTGTGACATCAGTTGTAAGGTTTCCTTTTTTCATTTCTTATGTTATCTGAGTCTTTTTTTTTTCTTTTCTTAGTTATGGTAGCTACGGGTTTGTCAGGTTTTTGGTTTTTTTCTTCAAAAAATCAACTCTTAGTTCCAGTGATTTATTTCCATTGTTTTTCTATTTTGAGTCATTAATTCTATTCTAGTCTATGTTGTTCCTTTCCCTTTGCTAACTTTGAACTAGGTTTATTCCTCCTCCTCCCCCCAAATCCTTGAGATATAAAGTTAGATTATTTGAGAACTTTCTTCTTTTTTTAATGTAGCTACTATGGCAATAAACTTCCCTCTTAGACTGCCTTTTGCCACACCCCTTATGTTTTGGTGTGTCTTGAGGTATTCTTAAATTTCCCTTTTGACTACCAACTTGATCTAACAATTGTTCAAGACTATGCTACTTAATTCCTACATATTTGTGAGGTATTCAGTTTTCCTTCTATTGACTTCTAGTTTCATTCCTATAATATGTGAATACTGGTACTATTTCAATCTTCTTAAATTTTCCAAGGCGTGATTTTTAAGTTAATGTTTGATCTATCATGAAGAATGTTCCATTTGCATTTGAATGTATATTCTGCTGCTGTTGGATGAAATGTTCTGTACAAGTCAATTACATTTTTGGCTGAAGTATAATGTAAGTTCAATTTTTCCTTGCTGATTTTCTATATGGATATTTTACCTATAACTGAAAGTGAATAGTGGTATCCTGCTACTATTAATGTAATAGTAGCTGTCTACTTTATTACAATACATCTTTTGCCTGAGTATTTTTCATTGCTCCTCATAGCCTCTATCACTGAATTCTCAAGGGATTAGAATTCTCTAATCCTTTTAATGAATCTATGCTTTAGTACTTCCTTGCCCTATGATCTCTCTCAGATTATTGAACCTCTCTAAATTTCTGATTCCTCATTTGCAAAATGAATAGTGTGATACAATTAAATAGAATGGAATTCAAAACCCAGAAATAAAACCATACATATATGGCCAACTAATCTATGACAAAGAAGCAAAGACTACATACTAGAACAAACAAAGTCTCTTCAGTCAATGGTACTGGGAAACTGGACTGCTACATGCAAAAGAATAAAACTAGACTACTCTCTCACATCATATACAAAATCAACTCAAAATGGGTAAGAGATTTGGATATAAGACCTGAAACCATAAACTCCATAGAAGACAACATAGGCAAAATGCCATGAAATAAACTTTAGGAATATCTTTGAAAACCTGTTTCCAGAAGCAAGGGAAATAAAGAAGAATATAAAGAGCTAAGACTATATCAAACTAAAAAAGCTTCTGTACAGCAAAAGAGATAGCAACCAAAATGAAGACAGTCTACTGAATGGGAGAAAGTATTTCCACACCATACATCATGATAAGGGGCTGATTACAAAAAATCTACAAAGAGCTTACATAACTCATCAAAAACAAAGCAAATAACCAATTTAAAAATAAACAGAAGAACTAAAAAGACACTTCTGCAAAGAAGAAATGCAAATATCTAACAGGCATATGAAAAAATTTTCAACATTACTTATTATCGGGAAATGCATAGGGAAAACCTGGGCATTATTATTATCAGGTAAAACCATAATGAGATACCACCTTACACCTGTGAGAACAGCCCCTATTAAAAAGAAATAAAATAGAAACAGAAACAACAAATGCTGGTGAGAATGTGATGAAAAAGGAACTCTTGACAAATTTAATGAATTTATGATAACATGGATGTACCTAGAAGAAATCATATTAGCAGAAATAAATCAGAAATAAAAATCACAGAATCCAAATGGTTTCACTAATATACGGGACATAGGAAAAACAAACAAAAGGCCAGAGGGAAAAGTCAAAACAAGATAACAACCAAACTTAAGTATACAACCAGAGAGGGGGAGGGAGGATGATCAGAGTCGGGAGAGGGTGGATGAACCCTGGGGATTACAAAAATGTGAAAAAAATATATATATAAATTATTTAAATAAAAAAGAAAAAGGAACCCTCTTATACTGTTGTGGGAATGCAAACGGGTCCAACCACCATGGAAAGCTGTGTGGAGGTTTCTCAAAACACTATAAATGGACTGTTTCTAGCAACTCCATTCTTAGACTCTACCCAAAGAATGAATACAAGATTACTAATTCAAAAAAGAAACCTTCACTCTTGTGTTTACTGCAGCACTAGCCAAGGAACCAAGATACAGAAATAACCTAAATGCCCCAGAACAGATGATTGGCTCAAGAAGTGTACATATATGGAGTGGAGTATTACTCAGTAATTTATTTATTTACTTTTTTAGAGACTAGTTCTTGCTATGTTGCTCGGGGTACCCTGGACTCAAGCGATCCCCAGCCTCAAGGATCCCCAGCAACCCCCTCCCAGGTAGCTGGGATTACAGGTGTGTGCCACCATGCCCAGCTATTTTTTGAAACTAGGTCTCGCTATGTTGCCCTGGGCAGTTCTCGAACCCACGGATTCAAGCGATTCCCAGTCTTGGCCTCCCTTCCTAGGCTGGGATTAAAGGCATATGCCACCGCACCCAGTTTACTTGGCAATTTAAAAAGATATGCCATTTGTGGCAATACTGACAGAGGTGGAAGAGATTACGCTAAATGAAATAAGTCAAATAAAAATAAATATCAGATGGTTTCACTTATAGGTAGAATACAGAGTAACCCAACAAAGGCACAGGAAAAAGACAAAACTTGCAAGATGACCATAGATCTGAGACATACTGCAGGGAATAGGAAGGGGAGGGATCAAAACAGGGTAGGGAAAAGCACAAGGAATTATGGTGATGGATCACCACTACGGTGGTAGAACAACAGGAACTGCACCTGAGGGAAGAAATCAAATACTACCCCAGAATTAACAAAGATATATGAAAATACATTTAGAAAAATAGTGTGATATGGAAAAATATATTATCTTCAAAAATGGTGTGCCTGTTATTATTTGTACCTTTCTATTATTATTAGCTGACTAAATATTAGATTCTACTTACAGCCAAACTATATAAAAATTCAGGTATCTCTTTTTCATATGGCTACTATTGTTACTTTTTAAAAGGAAAAACAAATTAAACTTAACAATCATTTCCACTAAATGCCCTTTTCCACGAACGCAATCCACTGCAAATAGGTCTTCCGTTGTACCATAAAATATCTCTTCTTTCTTATTTTAACTCTCATATATATACATACATATGTAGCATATATATCTATATATATATGAGTGTGTGTTTCTATATATATGAGCCTGATGATTGGCAACTGCCCCTATTCATCTGGCCTTCCATCTGCAACAGGGACAGTGTGCCAGGCTCATCTTTTCTTGGACAGACTCCATTATCCACTCATATATTCACTGACTCTAAAGAACCAAGCAAATGATCTGATGGTTTTGATAATTAAAAACCTTCCTGCCAGCATGCATTTTCAGCAATTGCCAAAGGTATTTCAGAGTGATAAATTGTTCCTGCTAGGACTTAATCAATTTATTTCTCTTGATCTTCAGGTTTCACCTTATCTATTAAACAAAGTCCCAAGAATATTTGGTACAGCTGCTAGTACAACTCTTGAGACACTGACTGAACATGCATCCCTTTCTGATGATAACTCTCAGGCTAAAGTCGTCTCAGAGGAGAAGGATTCCTAAATCTAAAACCAAAAGATTTTTAATATCCATAGGACAAATTTTATGTGTGAAAACATGTCTTCTATATTCTTATGTGTGAATACATAGTAGCATTTGGAAATGCATTTGATAGCATCTATAGATAGTATTGAGGTTTTTTTCCTCTTAGAATAATTTGCCTGTGAAAAAGTTCTATAGATTAGACTGATGATTTTGCTTCATAGAGATTAGTAGAGTTCTAATTTTGATCTACATATGTCTGAATATGTACTTGTTCAACTAAAATGCACCAGTGCATTTGAAAGATTTCAAGTATTACCACTCAATAAAGTTATCTGATTTCTTTCTTTCTGTGCAAATCTCCAGGTCACTAGGCTCCCAGGAAGGAGCTAGGTTCCAACTTTATACTCCTTGTCATTCAAAGTTGCTTTTAGCTACTCTCCATGAACCATTTGAAAAGAGAGAGTAGCAAACATTTTGTTCCTAATCTTTACAAAAGAAATGCATGTTACTCTAGTGCTCTTCCAATTATCAGTCATTTGGGGTGCAATAAGGGACTAAGAAATATATCCATCAACTGGTATTTCAAAAGTCAACATGAATAAACTCATGTCCTAAAAAATTATTTAAGTACTTTCTCCTTTCATATAAAATGCAGAGGTTCTTGAAAACAAGTACAATAGCTGTGCTATTTGTGCTTAAGTATACAAGAATTACAATAAACTTGCAATAAAAGTTTTACATAAAAATCTTGTGCTTAGGTGGTATTGAAATCACTTTAAGAGAATGAAAGCCCAAAGGGAACATAAGAACTCCTTATAGCAAATATTTTGGTTACTTTAAAACTCATAAATCAATCTTTCCAATGTCCTAAAAAAAACATGGAGGAAAAAAAATTAATGAGGAGGGATTCTCGATCTACCATCCCATTCTCACTGATTGTGTCATGATGTCATTTCTCTATTTATAAGTCCTCTTATTAAAATGAAAATGCTTCAGGGACCAGGTAAGATACTTTATGAGTATCTCACTAGTCAAATGAAAAGAAGCTCTTACAGGAATGGTTCTGTAAGAAACTTTCTTCAACTTTTACCTTCCTAACTGTAGCTGCCCCAGACAGAATCAAGGGGCCCAAACCACTAGCACTCTCACAAACAGGCTGCAACACTTCCCTAACCCCTTCTGACAGGTTCTGCTCCATTTATGTCCAAGCTGTATGACCCTACAGGAATAAAAGAAGCCTTCAAAAAGAGCAAACCCATGTTAGGATCATGAGTCCTTCTAGTATCTCACCAATGAAGCCACTGTTTGGTTTTACCTGATCTCCTGGACTCCAGACAACTGCTTATTTTGGACTTTGAAATTTAAAAAAAAATCTCAGTTTAATTCTCAAATTAATTAGGTACTATGTTTCTTACTTTGGTCAAATCACTTACTTGCTCTTTAATCATCAGTTTTTTCATTTTTAAAAATAGGATCAAGGTACCCTCTCTCAGAGTGGGTAACCTGACACAAAAATGGAATAGTATAAAATACATGTTACTTGGGGAGACTATGATGTATCAAACAAATGTCACATTAAACAGCACATAAAAATTTAGAAGATAAAACTGAACAAGAGCCTAGAAAGAGTAAACCTATAACAGGTGATTTATCAGCTCTCTATAAAAGTCATTTGTCATAAAAAGACCATTTTGTTCTTCTATCCAAGTGATCAGGTATCTCAGTAAGAATGACTTATTTAATATAAAGCCAGAACCCAATGCTATTGAAATGTGCATGAGGAAAGAATATGTTAAAAGATGGCAGTACAAGTGGATTTTTTAGAAAGGAAGAAGTTGTTGCAAAGAAGAATTTGGCAGTATTTACCCAGCAATGTCAAAGGGAAATGAATACTGACTCAGCAGGCATTATGACTTTGAGAGACAGATGTTCTGTATTATAAAGCAAACTTAATAAATCAGTTCTCAGTGAGGTTTATCTTCATTCAAGATTACTTGGCTCCCTTTATTCTATGTTAACCAAGCAATCTTTTGATTACTTATTGGATCAACAAAAGTAAAAACCACACATAAAATGATATGACCCCTACAGGACACTGAGATTTGGCAGGAGGGAAGCCGCCCTTCTATTATTTGGCTCCCTTTTCTAACTTCTACCTTATAGTACTGAGAAGGTACCTTGGTTATTCATTGAGAACTCTACAACTGCTTTCATTCTGACTCTGCTTCTAGTTTATAATTCCAAGGTGGGAAATATGTTTACCAAATTGAAACTCAAAGAGTTACTACATTATACTGTTTTAAAAATGGAGAAAGCAACCTGATAGGAGCATTCCTACACTATAATTCAAAATAATGGCTATAAAGACCATGTAGTGGGGACCACAAACTCAAGTGCCCACTGGACCAGGATACAAACAATAAAGATAAAAACACACTTGTTTAAAAGACAATAGAAATGATAAAAGACTGTCATGAACTGGTGAACTACTAGTTGGGAAGTAACACTCAGCTCCTGTTATTACCATAGAGGAACCTGCCCCAATGTTGCCAAATCTTCTGTTTTTTTTTTCCAAAAGAATTTGTGAGTAAGGATCTCTTTATGAAATATCTGAACTTTCACACACTGGTAGTCAGTCCAATTTCAAACCATAACACTGAATAAGCTAATACAATGAGTCGAATAAAATAGGTATACTGTCAGCATTTGGCCTAGAGTCTACCAGTTTGCATTCTGCTCTGCAACCTGAAATGCTTGTGTTATGCATTGCATTGTACATTATATAAAATGTGGAACCTAAGTCAAATGATACAAAAGCAGTTCTTCTCATAAAGTGATATTTCAAAACTATGATCATGTGTCATATGTATAAAGTATTTCATCAACTTTTATCTATGAAAATAGTCACATGTACTACTTGGATATTTATGTCACACTGCATCTCATGCTTTTAAACTGACTTGTCAAATCAATCTTTTCTATACTTTTTAGCATACTTGAACAGTAAATGTGCTTCTTCCTAGTAAAGAAAACTGTACCTTTAACAGTTTTGAGTTAATCACACACTAGAGATACATGTACATAAATTTAAAAAAAATAGCCCCAGATAGTTAGATTTTTATATATGTTTAAGTCTACTCATCCTACATGCAAAGGAATGGAAGAAAATATTTTAAAAAATAGAATCTAAATTTCAGTGAAAGCAAGGTCACACACTTTGAGGATTTCTCAAAGGAAAGAAAACAGGTGGAGTCAGATCAGAGAAATGAGATCAGAAGAAAACATAGTTATGAATACCATAGGAACAAACTGCTGTCAAGGTAGACACAGTTTCAGGGAATTTCAAACTTAGATTCATTCGAATAGGGAACAGATGGAGGTTCTGAAGTAATCATCTGGTGAAAAGGTGCACCAGGTACAGTGAGACAGGTTTCTTTCTTCTCTGGATTATGCTAGTAAGTAGTTGATTGATCAGAGCAGTTAATATAAGCACTGGGATCCAAACTGTTGCTGGTTGGTAATCCAGGTCCTATTTCATCACCCCTAGCTGACTGCTAGCCTTCTCATTATGAGAGTCGATTTAGATATGTGCTAACCAGAGGAAGTGGTAGGGATATGGATGGGAAAGATTACTTACTAAGGGATAGAAAATAATGTTTCCAGATATTTTTTTCAATATGACAATAGACAGAGCCTATAGCAGCCAGTGAAAGGTGATCTGAGAATTCTCACAAAGACATTAGAACATGCCAGTTGCACATGATGCAGCAAGCAAAGCAGACATATTTACTGGTTAAAGGGTTAAAGAAGGAACTAGTTGCTTGTAACTGATTTAGTTTGAGAAAGGAGAACAGGTCAGCACTATCTCCTTTACACTTAGCCCTCATTCTACTGCTGGTTACTGCTCACTTTTGTGTCTTCATTCTTCTTTCCTTAGACCCAGAAAACAGAATTCTTGGCTCCTCTAAGCAACCTTATGTAACCATGACAAGATTTATTAAAGTGTGAATGCACCCATCCTCAGAGAAGGAGATAACAAGACAATTTTTGTCTTCACCCACTCAAATTACCCCCCACTCCTCCCCAGTCCTCCAAGGAAAGTTCTCTTTTGGATGTCCATTTTTCCCAAGACTTGTGTTTCAGAATAAAGAAAATAAACAGGAAAGGGCAGAACTAGAGAGCTGAGGAGGAAAATATCCCAGTTTAATCTGTCTGTTTCTGGACTCTTTGTATAGAATCTAAGTACGACAAGGAGTAGAGAAAAATAAGCCAGAAACGCTGTTTGTCCATTTAACAGTTGAGAAGAACAGTTGAAAACACAGTCAACAAAATAAAAATCACCCTAGTCTTTTAGTGAGGGAAGGATTTCTGAACAGATCAAAGATGAAAGAATTGGAAAGAGAAAAAGAGAATTGAGAGATATATTACTAAGGGTTATAACTCAGATTTTATTCAACATTTTTCAAGAGCAGTTAGTTTCTCTGCTTGCAATACTGCAGAGATGATCCACCAGCCTTCAGTATTCATGACTGTTAGGGATTTGGTATGACCAGGAGAAGTAGAAAGGAAAAATGATATAGGTATTAAATACTAAGAGCAATGTATAAATAACAGTTTTCAATCACTAATAAATCATCTTCAATACAGAGTTTTAAAGACTTGTTTTGAGGAATTAGAGAAACGAATAAAAATTAGTCTATCTGAATTTCATTTTTGGGTTGCTGTTCTTTACAAAGACATATAATTTAAAGATTAATGAAGTTGAAGTCTGCTGGAGGGTAGATTAGGGGTATGCGGTTAAAAGGGGTTCATATATCCTAGTAATTCTCTACTTGAGATTTAAAATAAAACTATGAGGGGTGAATTAAAAAAACAATTACAAAAACTTCTTTAAAAACTTTAAAACACTGCTAAAAGAGATAGAAGAAGACATAGGGAAATGGAAAGACATTCCCTGCTAATGGATTGAAAGAATTAATATCATCAAAATGGTCATTCTACCAAAAGCAATCTACAGATTCAATGCAATCCCAATAAAAATCCCAATGACATTTTTTAAAAAGATAGAACAAAATTTGCTGAAATTCATATGGAATAACAAAAAAAAACACCCTCAAATATCAAAAAAGCCTACTACTAGAAAAAAAAGAGAATGGAGGTATTACAATTCCAAACATTGAATTATACTACAAAACCATAATAATTAAAACAGCTTGGTACTGGTACAAAAAAGACAATCAGCTCAATGGAACAGAATTGAGTCACCGGAAATAAAACCACATATATGTAGTCAACTAATCTTTGACAAAGGAGTGAAAAACTTACATTGGAACAAAGATAGCCTCTTAATAAATGGTGCTAGGAAAATCTGGCTAAGACATGCAAAAAAATGAACCAAGAAAACTCCCTCACACTATGTACAAAGATCAATTCAAAATGGATAAAAGACTTAGACATCAGACCTGAAACCCCAACATACATAGAGGAAAACTTGGGCAAAACCCTCCATGAATTACAATTAAGAAATCCCTTTCTGGACACATCTACAGATGGCAAAAAAAAAAAAAAAAGGCCGGGCACGGTGACTCATGCTTGTAAGCTTCAGCCTATGAAGCGGCCGGGGCTAGGGATCGCGGTTCGAGTCCTGCCTGGGGCCCGTAACGAGACCTAGTTCCAAAAAAAATAGCTGGGCGTGGTGGCACGCGCCTGTCATCCCAGCTACTTGGGGAGCTGAGGCTGGGGATTGCTTGAGTCTGTGGTACCCTGGGCAACGAGAGCCTGTGGTTCCACAGGCAAAAATAGTGGTAAAAAAAATTTTACCCTCCACAAGAGTGATAAAAGTTTAATAAAGATACACAAAGAACGCACACAACTAAACAAAAGCAAAACAAGAAGCCCAATCAAAAACTGGGTAGAAGAAGTGAAAAGATACTTCTCCAAAGAGGAAATACAAATGGCCAACAGGCACATGAAAAATTGCTCAACATCAATAGCAGTAAGGGAAATGCAAATCTAAACCACAATGAGATACCACCTTACACCAGTGAGAATGGCCCACATCCCAAAAAACAGGCAACAACAAGTGCTGGCAGGGGTGTTGGGAGAAAGGAAC
>PVHY01006426.1:0-74721 GCA_004024945.1 Uropsilus gracilis | reverse complement strand
GAAGGAAGGAAGGAAGGAAGGAAGGAAGGAAGGAAGGAAGGAAGGAAGGAAGGAAGGAAGGAAGGAAGGAAGGAAGGAAGGAAGGAAGGAAAGAAAGAAAGAAAGAAAGAAAGAAAGAAAGAAAGAAAGAAAGAAAGAAAGAAAGAAAGAAAGAAAGAAAGAAAGAAAGAAAGAAAGAAAGAAAGAAAGAAAGAGATGATAATAGAAGGCCTGGGGGCTTTTAGAAAGGATAGAACAACACCATGGGTGAAAGTAGAAGTAAATATAACTGACTAGCTTTCATCTCATCAGTTTCTTTAATCAAATTTTATGGTGGAAGCAAAAATTATAAGACCATCTGATGTGTAAACAGAGGAAACACTTAAGATAATTAAGTTTTTAAAGTGTGGAGGGTAAAAGGATTAAAAGGAAGTAATATTTCTACTCTTCACTCTAAGTGGTAAAAGGTGGACACCCATCAGTTGGGATGATATACAGGTATATAATAATAACTAGAACAACCAGTAAGAAAATCAGACAAAGTGATATACTAAAATTAGATATATATAAACGAAGTGGAACTTTAAAACATATTCAAATAAAGGAGGCAAGAGAAAGATAATAGGGTAACAAGAAACAGGGGAAAGGCAGTAAACTAAACCCTAACATGTCAATAATTACTTTAAATATAAGTGGTTTAAATACACCAATTAAAAGAGATTAGCAGAGTGGATTAAAAAAATGACTCAATTATATGCTGTCTATAAAAAACTCACTTTAACATAATAACATAAGTAAGTTGAAACTAAAAAGGATAGAAAATGATATATCATGTGTTCAAGTGACCAAATTGATGGGGATAAGATGGAATCATTCATGCTAAGGCCTGTGTCAGTAAATTAAAACTTAAACTAAGTTTCTGTGCTCAGATCTCTCAGGAAAGAAAGTTCGAGAAAAACTGTTTATTCACTCAACACATTTACCTTACCTGGCTCCAAGACTTCCCTTTGCTGCATGTAAGGAAAGTGACCCTGCTTTAAACACCGTATAGCTAGTGAAACTTCCTTGTTCCTGCTCAGTATGGCTTATAAAAGATTGATTTTACACAGCTGTCCAGTGCTCCTTTCTCTACACTAAATGAGATGCAGTTCTCTTCATGAATCACCAAATAAAGTAATAAGAGCTTTAAATTTTACTCAGTTGAATGTTCTTTAACACACAAAAATATTTATTTTTTTTAAAGGAGTATCTATATTAATATCAAAGAAGGTTTCAGAGCAAAGAAAATTACCAGGAACAGAGATAAGACATAATGATTAAAAAAAAATTCACCACTACAAGAACTCAATCCTCATTGTGACATTGTGAACAGGAACTAGAAAATCATTTGGAACTTTGTTTTAAAAACAAAAAATGCTAGCAGAAATAAGCCAGAAAGAAAAAGAGAAAAACTGAATGGTCTCATTTATATGAGGGACAAAGGGAAAACAATCTAAGAAACAAAAAAAATTTAAAACTAATTTTTAGCAAAATTGAAGCATAGAGGGGGAGGGGCACAAAAGACTAAGACAATGGTTCACAGGTGATAAGGTGGTGGGTAGATAATGTAAAACAAGATAAATAATATAATAAATATAAATAAATAAATAAATAAATAAATAAATAAATAAATAAATAAATAAATAAATAAATAAATAAAGACCAATAAATAAGTGCACTCTCATCCCAGAGAAATAAAGACCTATTTTGATATAGAAATAGGCACAAAAATATTTATATGCTTCATTTGTAATATCCTCAGATGTTTGTTATAGGAGAAATCGTTAAACTTTGGTATATTCATGCTGTGGAATACTATTCAGCAATAAAAAGGAATGAACTATTGATAAACACCAGAATTTAGATGAACCTCAAGAAAACGATGCTGAATGAAGACAATCATTATCGAAAGGTGGCATGCTGCATAATCCCATGTATAGAGCATTTGTGAAATAACATAATTATAGAAATGGAGAGCACATAATGGTTGCCAGAGGTTAGAGATGGAGATCAGGGAACAGGGGGTGTGACTCTAAGAGGGTAGCAGGAGGGAGTCTCCTGTAATGGTAGAGCTGAGTAACTTGAGGTAATACATGTGCTCAAACTGCATAGAGCAACACATTTGATTGCATGCGTCACTGGTAAAATCTGAATAAATTCTATGGTTTGAACTCAAGTCAACTTGCTAGTCTTCACTCTGTACTATAATTACAGAAACTGCTAATTGTAGAAGAGGCTATGGTGAAGAGATCACCCTGTGATTCCATTGAACCTTTCAGTAAGTGTATAGTTATCATAAAACATGTGGACTTCTAAAAGAAAATCATCAGGTAGAATTCAGGTCTACCTCTTGGGCATGCTGATTAAAATAACTCTAGTCAAAGTAAAAAATGACTCTATTTTAGGCAAACCTTACAGTTTGGGGGTTTTCAGAATCTTAAAGATTCAACACACTACTTCAAGGGTTCTCACAATGGGAGTAGAGTTGACATACATTAGCAACAATGAGCAACTTGAGAGAAATGCAAGTTCTCATTTCCCACTCCAGAATCAGAAGCTCAACCCTCGCCTTCTAGCTTTAAAAAGCCCCAAGGGGATGCTGGTGCACACTCAAGTTTGAAAACCACGAATCTGTTAGTTGCTCCGTAGATGCTGGTGATAGGGATGATCCATTGTGTGTTTGAATACTCTCTCCTGGTAAAGACCTACTGGCAAAACCACAATCCAGGCCATCTCATCACAGTCCTCTTCCCAAGGCTGCCGCCAACTCCCACTGGCATGTTCTATCCATGTAAACATTCCATCAGGGAGAAAGAGAAATCCTTCAAAAACCACCATCCTCAGTCATTCAAGTATACAAACTTTCACTAAAGATGTAATTTCACAGAAAAGCTGGACTGTGAAGGAAAACATGTCCCATTAGACCTAGCTTAATGAGCATTTCAGTTTGGAGAAAAGTGATCATTTCCAGAGCTGCCTCCAGCCTTAATCCTCTGCCCAGAAGTAATGCTATGAGAGGAGAAATTACACTTAAATCAGTAGAGCCTCTAGCACTTTGTAAGAGAGGACCCATAATGTAAGTTGCATTAAATAGAAATAATAACATTAATAGCATCTCCTCTGCTGGTCTTTATCTCTGGAGCTGGGAGGATCAAAGCCATCTCATAGGTGCAGCTTCAAAGACCTCTCCTGGCCCAGGTATGGGAATGGGCGTGCGACCACAGGCCTCTGCAGCTTCAGCTCTCACATTTCACAGCCATTAGAGGCTCCAAATCATCTAGAGGCTTTGTTAGAACCTTTCTAAGATAACCTTTTATGTCACTAATAGCCCCCATTTCAATGGTGGCTCCAGCAAAGAAAATCCATTTATTCCATACTATGTGTCTCCTAGTTTGGTTTGCTTCCATCCCTTGGAATGCATCTATGAATGAAATTGACTTCCAGAAAGTTTGCTTTGAAATAGCTGGAGACTGTGTGAGAAGGATCAGAGAGACAAGGACTGGGACTTAGGAAGCTGGAAATGAAGCAGAAAGTGATACTGGCAGCCTGAGCTCAGGATTTAGTGGGAATTCATGATGCAGTTACAGAGAGGAGGGAGAGTCTGGGCCTCGGGGTGGTGCAGGGGTCATCTGGTGGGCTAGATTGACTCTGGAGCTGCTGACTAGGGAAGGAACCAGATGTATGACTCTGAGCTTAGACCAGCAGAGAGATGGGACCTTTGGGAGTACACGGCTGAGCTGCATGTGGGCCAACGCCAGTCAGCATCCCTGAAGGTGGTCCAGCTCAGGGAGAGGATCCTGGTCCAAGAGGATAGCAGGAAAAGCTAGGCAGGTCCATCTGGGGAACCTGCTATGCACTCTGAGTTGGGGGAGGAAGTGCAAAAATGAACCCCAAGATGGACTGTGGCCCACTGTGGAGATGCTTTCATCACAGCTACAACCTCCCAGCTCTTAAAATAGCACTATATACAGAGCAGCATTCAAAAATATTTTTGGGATGAGCACGAAGTATTTTACATTAATGAACACACACACATTGAGCTGACTTCCTGTTGTAGCTACTGGTGTCCCACTCAGCTGTTTATCCTCTGGAGCCCACTCCTCACCCCCCAGCTGCCATGACTATTGCCTGCCAGCGTCATATAGCTGCCTTACGTCTTCAGAGAATTGCCCTCAGCTGTGGAGAGGTGCATTGCAGGCAACCCTCACCCCAAAGCTAACAGCCTTCTGGATAGGGCAAGGAGGCAGCCTGAGAGCATCCACCCCCACTCTCATGCTCCCCACTGATCAGACAGAAGCTGGATGTTACCGAAAGCCATGTCTTTTCTTAGTACCTTCCCTGCTGCTCACCTTGGCCATTTTTCCTGAGAACTCTCTGTCCATAAATGAGTGAGCAGGAATCTCTGCCACAAGCTTTGCTTCTATAAAACCCAACCAGAAACATCCATATTGGGGAGGAGATTATGTGGAGTCAGGGATGAGAAGGAAAATGAAGTGAGGTGATATGAAAGGATGAATGGATCTGTGTGTGCCCCCAAACTGAGGTGATTGAACAACTCCCTGCATCTTTGGCTCCTCCCTGCTGTGACTCGTGCGCTGCTCAAAAAACACAAGGACTCCGACTGAAGTTCAAGCTGCAGGTTTATTACTGGTGCACCAGGGTCCCCAAGTCAGCTGGGCAAGAGAGACCTCAAGCAGACTCTGTAACAACCTTTTATTTTTTTTTTTTAATTTTTTTTTGAGACTAGGTCTCGCTATTTTTGCAGGCTCACGTTGCCCGGGGTACTACAGACTCAAGCAATCCCCAGCCTCAGCTTCCCAGGTAGCTGGGATTACAGGCACGCGCCACCACGCCTAGCTATTTTTTTGGAACTAGGTCTCGCTATGAGGCAGGACTCGAACCGTGATCCCTAGCCCCAGCCGCTTCATAGGCTGAAGCTTACAGGCACGAGTCACCGTGCCCAGCCTTGTAACAACCTTTCGTAAGGCAAAACCACCACCACCCCCTATTGTAAAGCAAGCAAGCAGGTGTAGGACATGTTCCCATAACTACAGGACACATTCCCACGTTCCCATAATGGTAGGATACGTTCCCATACCTGCGGGTTTCCAATAATGCTGACATCCATCATCTATCAGGAGGACAAGATGGTTGTCAGGGACCACCAGGAATAAGAGGAGGCAGAAACAGGATGTCGGACCAGCCAGCCATGAGGGTACTTTCCACCAAGGGCAGGGAGAGAACACTGGCTTCAACATGGAGGTTTTAAGCAAAATGAAATTACTCTGATTAGTCTGTTCCCAACACTCTGCAAAATTGTTGAATGAAGGAATGAGAGCAAGGAAGAGAGAGGAGAGAGGCAGGCTCTTCCCACTCCCCATCTCTATATTCTTCACTCTTTCCAGCCTCCCTTGCTCCCAGCATCACCACCACCCTGCCCTGTAATTGCTGAACATTCTCCAGTCTCTTGGGGTTTCTCTCGGTGCATCAAGAAGCTCATGTGTCCCCTGAGGCCAGAAGGGATCATCCTTCCATGGACTCTCAGTCCACAGTCTCAGTCTGAAGGAGGGAAAACAGACATTAGGTCCTTAAACCTTCTTTTCCCAGGAATCTACCCACCTGCTTGCATCCCCCAATAATCTTTCATTAATCACCAGGGAGGGTGCTGGGTAAAGCAGATTTTTAAATCCTGTCCCCTGGGCTGGTGACATCTGAGATACGTAAACATGTTGCTATGGTGACACAGAGACAGATTAATTTGCAAACCTCCTGGAGCAAAGCTGCTTTAACAAGGTGAGACAGCAAGAGGGGTAAAGGGGATTACTACAGCTCTCTCAGGACCAGGAGAAAGGGAGCAGGCAGTGGATGTCGGAAGGGGTGGAGGGGTGGAGCTGCCATTTCCATCTTAGGTTGACCTTTCCTGTGACCTGGGCTTCCTCAGCCACTCCTGCCTTTAGAAAACGAGTGTCTGACCCCAAAACTGCCACTGAAAGGTAGACCTTTTCTATCTTTCAGATATCTGTGACAGCTGTCATTCTTGTAGGCAAATCTTTGTCAGATATCATACAGCCTGCATCTCTCTGCATAATGAGCGAGCATTTTAATCCTTGCAGCCACACCACCACCACCACCACTACCACCACCACACTAAGCTGTTCTTAGCTGGAAGATTCCCCCAAAGCAACTGGTTCACAGCACTCTGCTCAACAAGACTCAGTGTTGAGCTTATGGTTCCTCAAAATACAGAGAAAGATACTTCAAACAAGTATTATTGATAAAAATCTAATCAGAAACCCAAGAGAGCTTTAAGTAAACAGTTTTAAGTAAACAAGATTGGGAGGTTATGTAATTTGCATGACTAACCTGTTCCCTCTATCCTTGGGCAGGTGCTCATAATTCCAGGTGGGTTCTTGGAATGGAATGGAATCAGAATAAAATAGAACAGAACAGGTGGTTGTCATTTCTCCCGGATCAGCTGAAACCCAGAGACCCAGAGGCCAAGAAATCCATAAGGACCATGTGCATTTTCCTAGGGATCTAGATCCTCACTGCTCCAAGTCCATGGTCCAGGGACATCAGCATCTCCTGAGAGCTTATTAGAATAGACTCTCTGGCTCCACTTCAGACACACTGGACCAGAATTTGTACTTGCAGGAGAAAGGAAAAACTTTTTCTCTATCTTCTTAGGTTCTATGACTAGAGCTTAGGTTCTATGACTAAATTAAATGAACGAAAGGCAGAATAAGAAGGAAGAATTGAGTCTATTATGACAAGCAATGTGCATTCATGCAGCAGAAACTCCATAACGGGTTGTTAAAACTCAGGGTTTATAGAGCATCTTAAAAAATAATGTTTGTAGAGAGGTGGCAAGACACAAAAAGACAATGGTGGCAAACTGTGAAAAAGTAAATCTAAGGGGATCCCATGGAAAACAAAGGCTGCTTTAGTAAGGTGGTTGTGTAGTGAGGTCAGTCTTTGCTGTGGAGACTGTTATTCAATTATAGGCTCAGGTGTCCCTCGGAAATGTTTAAGCCATCTTAACACAGTATCTATAATCAGGAAGATGAACTTAAATAAAAGTAGGGGTCAAAGTAGAATTAAAAAAAAAATACAAGAGACATAAAAATGAGCTGGGGTGGTGGGTGGGGGGTAGGGAATGCATCCCACAAAGTCCTCAACTCTTATCATACATGGCCACAAATTAAGTACTATGTCCTAGCAGCAAAACTTGAGAACAAAGCTGGTCAGTAAGACTCATTCCTCATTCTCATATGATGAAAGATGTTTAAGAAGGGCAGTATTTTCTGCCCTGTTCATGTAAAACCACCAGAGGTGTTGCACACACACCATCTTGGCCTTCTCTCCTCTCAACCTCTCCCTGATCCACACCCTATCTGGGAACTCACAAGTTCCCAGCGTGTACTCCTGGCAGGCTCACCATAGTCTCTAGCCTCCAAATACAATGTTCCATGATTCTACCTCTGGCCCCATCTCATCTGACTTCTGGTTAGCTCTGTTCCTGGTTGGCTACTCACCATTAGAATATCATCATCGCTGGCATCTTCTAGTTCCTTCAAAAAAGAAACATCACCCTCCAGAAGGTTTCTTTGTCTCACCTTCAAATGGGAGAGTTCTTCCATCTTCAGGAAATCTGAAGCAAAATGTGTCCCCACCTTTCTACACCATTTAATTCTGGCTTACTCGGTTCATTCTCCTCCACTTGCTAAAAATAGGGTGGGAGCTGTTAAAGTTAACACTTCAACACTCATCTAGAATCGGGCATGGTTGCTTGAGTTGTACTGGGGACGACAGACAGGCTTGTGTTTCCTTTTCTCATCTATTGGTGGTGGTTAAATAGGAACCAGTGGTAGGTTTCGTGTCTATGGACGGTTATTTAGTAATGTCTGTCTCAGACAGAGGAAGATGGAAAGGGGGGAAGGAGAGTTTCAGTGCATATGCCTAAGATTTCCCACTCCTGGAGAGAAATATGTATATGAAAACCTACTTCATGTCATATACTCTGAATCAATTATGTAATATATTCCTCATTGTGATACTAAAAAATGAATATTATTTCCCCATCTAGGCTGTATAGGAAAGCAGATGTGAGATGCTCATCCAAACTCGAAAATTGGGGAAATAATATTAGCTCAGAGGACTAAACTGTGAAATCAGCACAAATGATATAGAGAGCAGGGACTTACAACTTCATGCTGAAGAAACTCGTCATAATGGTCAGAATGGCTACCCTTATAAGCTTATTTTAAAGAAAGATTATTGATCAAAAGATGAGTTGTTTGATAATGGATGCTTAAAAAGGGATAGCATGGAATCAAATGCTGACTGTACTTTGCCAAGAAGGACCATTCACTTCACTATACCCAGCAACACTTACGAACACCTCTGTAGGTGTACCCATGTACTGGGTACTGAAGTGTGAAGATAGCTAAGAAATAGTACTTGCCCTCCAGAAGTTCAAGTTGGAGGGGAAAAAAACACATAAATATATGATTAAAACAACTGAGTAAGGTTAGAGACTTGCTTAGCTGTTAGGAAGTACGATGCAAAAGAATACCTACCCCACCTTGTGAAGCTTCCTGGGGCTTAATGCAGCTTCTCAAACTATCCATATTGCTCCTTTCAATTTTCAATCAGTCACATAAACACTATAAAAATGAATGACTTAGGAGGAAAAAGGGTAGAAAATAAATGAATGAAAAATGTTCAACCAGAACAGAGAAAGAAGAATGAAAACATTGAGTAATAGGTATCTTAGGGTTCACATTCTACAAGGAAAAGCAACAATTAGCATAGGAAGAAATAAATAGACATGGTACTTAGAGACAATATCAGCTGAGACCTTATTAGATTGAAATTTTTTTACCTGTTCCCCCAAGATTCTCTTTCCACTACATACACACACACACACATACACACGCGCATACACACACACATACACACACAACTCTAAACACAAACAACTTTACCAATGATCAGAATGAGTTTCAGAGACATGGGCATACAGTTAGAAACATATTGACCTGTACCGACCACCATCATTTACCAGCTGTATGTCTCTGGGCAAATTGTGTGATCTCCCAAGGTTCAGATCTTTTTTATAATAAATTAATTCAAGTTTAGCTGGGGTAATATTGGGGTACCCCATCAGGGGTTACCACCAGAATGCACCCACCACCAACTCACCCATTTCCCACCACCATAGACCACTGTGATTCCTTGCCCCAACCTTGTGGTTCTTCAGTTCCGTAGTCAGTGATCAAGGGTTAGTTTTTCACCTCCTTTAGTGACTTTACAGTCCACAGACTAGTGACAGTATGAGTATTTATCCTTCTTCTTCTGACTTATTTCACTTAAGGGCTCACATTTTCATCTGTTATAACAGGCGTGCTAATGAACAGTGGCTCTAAGACTTAAATGAGATGGTGCATATGAAGGTGCCCAACACAGAGCCAGGTTCACAGAAGATGCTGAGCCAGTGTTAAATGTCCTTGTTGTCTTTGTCACTGTGGCTGTGGGCTGAATGCACCAGCCTGTCTTCTTACACTAAGAATCTTTGATAACATAATCCAGGCGAAGCTAGTTTTAGCGATTAATGTCACACTACATAAGGCAGAAAATGAAACCTAACTTATCTTTCTGCCCCTTTTCACTGGATAAAATAGGATTGAATGCATGCACATGTTCTCGAAACTAAATTCAAGTAACAGTAGAGACAAATATCTGTCCCCCTTCCTGCCTGTTTCCACAGTGGGGACTTCAGTTGGGTGTGAATTACCGTGTTGTGACAGGGACGGGCTGACCCCTTTGGGCTCTATCTGGGAGAAGGAGAGACACCCTTTGAAGGGTACCTCTCCCTTGCGTCTGGGCCTTCTGAGTCACAGGGCTGGTTCCTGAGGGCTCCTTAAACAAGTGCAGGGGGACAGCAGTGAGGAAGCTGCCCTCTCCAGCTCCTCTGCCCGGAAATTCAGCCCAGTGAGCAAGGCCAAGCGGAGGACCTGCCCTGCTGCTGCATTTTCCAGCCCAGGCTCCCCAGTCATACAGCCTACACAACAGGTGCCCTAAATGGGCTGGGACCCCAGTGCAAGAGCTTAAATAATTCACCCCTTTCCTTCCCCCAGTAAACATGGTAGAGCATCATTCTCCATTCAGGTTGCAAAGTTAGCAACTTGCTCGCTAGAGAAAGAAGTCCTGATTTGGAAAGGAAAAGAGAAATACCACGTCTCTTTATCTCGCTTCTATGTGGGATATAGAGAACACAAACAAACAAAAAGAGAAGAAAAAGTTAAAACGAAGAAACTGACACAGCAGAACTAAAGCGTAAAGTGAGGGAGGGGGTGAAAGGGTGAAATCGGGGGAGGGATGAGCGCAACAGATTAAGACAACGGTTCGTGGGTGAGAAGGGGTAGGAGAACCTTGAGGTATACAGCGATATACAAATATATGTATGTGTGTGCAATCAATTAAAAAAATAAAATTAAGATAAAGAAGTCCTGGTTTGTCCCAGATGCCAGTTCTCCACAGCATAAATAGTCCCACCAAGGCCAACTTCAAGATATCAATGTGACATCAACTGACTTGAAAATTCCTGCAAATATAACAATCAGCTCTCTGACAGTCTGTAACAGTCAGCACATCTGCCTCCAGTACAACATTCCGTGCTGCGTCCACCCCACCCCCCCTCTCTCATTCTTACAAGATGCCCAGGATATTTGAGTTGGTTGAGAGGTGGTTCTTGTGTATATCTGCTTTTCTCCTTAACCTGAAGGCAATAGACATGTTTCTGTAAGAACTGAAAGGAAACCCTCTTCTCCCCCTGAGTTGCTAGGGAGCCTCCTTGGGTAATTTCAACAGTAAGAGGAGGAAGACAGTTATTTTAACTGTATTATTTTAACTTTAAGTTATTTTAACTTTAAGGACCCTACAAGAGAGGGTCCTTCCTGAGACCCCTAAAAGCCCTTCTACCTCTCACCCCTAAATTAAAATGTCAACCCCAGGCTGCAAAAGGGGCTAAACATGCATAGTTCAACTCTATGTGGTCTGGTATAAGGACCTATCTCTACAGAGTCAATTACAGATGCAAAAATTCCCTCCTTCTCATCTTTCATATTCATGTTTCAGGTTTGAGCACAACTGGAAAACAGAGTTAAAATGGCATTTTCCCCTTCTTATAGCTGCCCATTGTCATATCGTGTAGCCTTGACTGTTAATCTCCCCCACTACCTTTCTCAGAATTAAATCGGTGATGGAAATAACAGCTATGAGATGCCAGAGATTGTACTGGTGGTGAGAGATTGAATGATTAACTGCATATGGCCACATAGACTCTGTCTCCCCACCAGGGACACGTACAATCCATGCCATTGATTTGGATTTGACCGCCTGACTTGTGTCAACCTTGGAGGGTGGGCACTCATGACAAAGTGCTAGCTGGCATGTTCTGCCCAGCCCTCTGGTGCTTCTGCCCTTCACACCACAGAACACACCCTCAACAACCACTGGTCTGAGGAGGATGAAGCATTAGGGAAACCTGGACCCCTGAACCCAGAGCCTGAAACCCCCCCCCTTGCCAACCAGACTACAGCCATTATTTGCCTAGGGAGTCTCAGTCTGACACAAATATGAAACTCCTTGTTTCATATGAGAAAAGAGTCTCAGCTACTATAATACCTTACAGCTCATTTCTTGGGAAAAAAAAATGTCAGCATTACCAAGATGAGTACCAAGTCCTTGATTTGATCAATTCTCAGAAACTCTTAGCTCCATGGCTCAGTTACCAAGGAACAGTCCCCCAACTTCGCTTGCCCACAGGAAGGACACGCTACATCCGCCTGGCTGCAGAATTTAGATATTCACTGTGGCATGAGCCATAAACCAAAATGACTATAATCACATTTGAGTGGGCAAAGCGCTCATTTTCCCAAAAGCCACAATCCACAGACAAACCTGACCCGACACAGGGAGGGCTAGAAGGACCAAAAGATTTGCAAGCCTTGGAAAAGTGTTCAAAGAGTTTTTGAGTCCATCCAGATATCTTCACTGTTTGTTTTGTCTCCTTTCTCTAATATTTAAATGTAATTTTGATGTCTGCCAGATTAAATTGCCCACTCGACCAATGTATGCCCTGAAGGGTAAATGCTGTAATTATCCTTAATAACCCTAACTATCAACCTGGATTTGCTTAATGGTTATAAAGTTTTATACCTTTTAATAATCCTCCCACAGAACATGGTTTTGGGGGGAGCTGACATTCTGCTCTGCAGAGAGTGTCAAACCAAATCAGACTCTTGCTTTTGTTCACCAGAACACCATGAGCTTTAAAATGTGGGTTGGAGGAAAAACACACAAGTGAAAAAAAAATGTTGTTCTTTCAAGAAAACTGGCAAACCAAGGAAATGCTACACAGACTTTGCAACAACAAAGCTCGTCTCCTGGAACACACTTTCCTCTATATCTATAGTTCAAGTGCAAGAGCTAAGGAAAAAGAAGTTTTTCTAGATTGAAGCTGATATGGAATGATCCTCCTTATTGTGCTGGAGCATCTTCTTGGGTGACATGTAGTCAGGTCTGGGGAGACAATGTCTTGTTCTCTCAGGCTAACAAGCAGTCATTTCCCTCCCATATTCATACATCTTATCTGGGTGTTTTGCTACTGGTACTATTCATGGAGGTACTTCCTACCCATGTAAAACATTGGGTTCAGGAGGTTCTTTCTGTGCTGGGTGTTCCTGCTGCATCCCACCCTTACTGGTGAGTGCATTCAGGATGTTTGGGTTTGTTTAGAGATTTGGGGTTTTGTTTTCCCCTTACTTATATGTTGTCAAAAAAACCAAATCTGTTTTTCATAAGGAGAGACTATTCAGCAGAGTTATTGCACAGGAAGGGAAAGGCACTGCTGCTGCAGGGAATGCCTTTGATAATAAGATCTGTAAGTGCCTCTACGCTTAGGCAAAAAGGAATTTTCTTTTATACAGAGAGTAAACAAGGCTAGAGCAAACCAGATGTGGGAAGGAGGGGGAGGGGAGTGGCTCGTGAACACACACTCAGAGAAACTCTTATCCTAAGACCAGCTTCCTCTCCAGAGGAAGCATGAAAATTCATCCAGACCTGAGACTGAGACCACTGACCCCTCATCCTCTTCAGAACCTGCCCCTGGATCCTCATTCCTGATCCTGAGCAAAAGGTCTATACCCTCAGCCAGCCCTGGGGACCCTCTTCCTGCCCCAAACACAAAGCTGCCCTCAGCTGCCTCTAGGATAACTGGGCAAGGCAGCTCCCCCTTATTTTTCCTTTTCCCATCAAATGGGAAAACAGATCTGGACTTGGTGAAAAGAGACTTTATTCTAAAAGATTATTGAAAGGAGAGGGGGAGAACTATGGCAGGGAGGGTTTAGACCACAGGGAAAGCACCCTGACCTTCAGATCTGCAAGTGTCTCAAGGCTTAGACAAAGAGGGGCTTATCTTATATAGGAGCGAAGGCTAGAAAGAACAGGGTCTGGGGAGTGGGGGTAAAGGAGTGATGCAAGACATAGTAGGTCAAAGAAAATCTCACCCAAAGACCAGCCTATTCTCAGGAGGGGCTGGTTGAGGGGCTGGCTCAGGCTGAGAGTGGACCAGTTCAGGAACCCAGAAGGAGAGAATCTTAACCAAAGTTTAGTTCACACACATTTTGTTTTGACTGACCCAGGGAAACAAGCAGTTCAGTCAATCACTGATGAGGCAAAGAGTGGGACTCTGAGCATACGAGTCTGACCTTTAGCTAAATGTCAGGGTCATTGGGAGTCATAGCTAAGTCCTATGGAGAAGTGTGACTGTGGGGAACCATCTCCCTGCACACAAAAGGGTGAAAGGATTTCTTCACCATCATTCTTTTCCAGGAGCCAAAGTCTTAGATCAATTCCAACATTGTCAACGGTCACATCCCAGACCAGGTTCCAAGAGGCCCAAACATGCCATGTGATGTTTAGCTGGTCGGAAAGCAAAAAGGAGCACTTATGTTAGCAGGGTGGGTAGGGCTATCCCACACGGGCTCCAGATTCAGGAATGGAGTGCCCTCTCATGCCCCCGCCCCGGGCCTGTCCACCTGGAAGGAGACCTGAGCTCCCTGTGAGCTGGAGGACACTGAAATCTGGAGGATCCTTCCAGTCCTCAGCCCATTTTCTATCCTTCTTTCTTGCAGAACATGATGACCTCACTTTAGAATTTCCAACTATCTCTTCTCACTGCTCTCAGAAAATCATGCTTCACCTGGCTGTGCAGAAAATGGTACGTGCATCATCGAAGTCTGTATGAGCTTTGGCCATTGTGTTTTCCTTGCTGGTTGTTGTCGGATATGAAAAGCTTTGCTCTTGCTGCTTTCACTGGCATCATTGTTCTATAACCACTTCGGAAGTCGCCTGTCAATGATTATCAGCCTAAGACTCCAGGAATATCTGTAGTCAAACAGATTAGGCTTATTGCTCATTAAAATGAAACAAATGCACAGTAAGGGGACTCCTGGGTGTCTCTGTAGATAAGAGGGGGTTGTAAGGTTCTTAGAGGATTAGGGCCTGAATGAAGTGACTTGGGGGCAGAATCCAAAAAGCATAGTTTTGCTCTGGATTGGATGCTATTTGGGAATGGGCAGGTCTGTGAATGGGTTTCTGAATCATCCCTCTCTAGGAGGATGAATGAATTGTAATGAAGATGCAGCATCACCGCAGTTAGTTTGGTTGGGGTTGCTGGATCACTTATGTGTCTTGTTTTTATGCTTTTTCCAGGGCTCAGACATGAGCATGGAGAGACTTAGGTTTAGTTTTGATGGAGCACTCTTGACCCAAGTCACTGTTCCGATGACATGTCTCTGTTCAGTGGGTGAACATGGGTATCTCGTGCAATGCCAAGCCTGGGCTGCCAGCTTTCTCATGCTTGCTGGTTGTAGTAGTTGTGTTCTCCAGAGAACAAACACAAAAGCATATACAGATACTTAGATAAGAGGAGATTTAGCATAGGGGTAGTTGTGTGCTTACAGCAGCTGGGAAGTTGCTCAGTCTGCCATGTTTAAGCTGGAGAATCAGGAAAGTCAGTGGTATCATTTAGTCCCAGGTCGAAGGCCCAAGAATCTGGGGCCTCTGGCATTAGTACGAAAGCCTGGGAACCAGCAGCTCTGATGAGTAAGGTAGGAGAAGATGGACATTCTTGCTGAAGCAGAGAAGGAATTTGCCCTGCCTTTATCTTTTAGTTCTATTCTGATTGTCAAAGGGTTGAATGATCCCCATCCACCCTGGTGAGGGCAGATCTCTTAGCCTCCCGAATCAAATGCCAGTCTTCTCCAGACACACCCAGATGTAAAATTTTACCACCTCTCTGGATACCCCTCAGACCAGCAAACTTAACACACAAAATCAACCATTATAGTGAACTTTATTAGTTTGTAATTGATCCTTTTAGACTTTAGACTTTTCTAGGTTAAACATTCAGATTGTTGTTTTAAATTATGTAAATGTCTCTTCCTTTCTTTTTTTTTAATTCATTTTATTGATTTGTCACAATTGTGCATTAATTGATCCCTCCTCCTCCCTCCATATTCCCCCTCTGTATCCCCCCTCCAGTCACTCCATCTCCCATTTTTCTGCAATTTGTTGGTTGGTTAAGTTGATGTTCAGTTGTTGGTTGTTGGCCCGTTGTTCTCTTCTGATATCTGGTAAATGTGTGTGTTTGGGTTTTTTTGTTGTTGTTGTTGTTTTTTCTTAATACCCCGGGGGCTCTTCCTTTCTTTTATACCTCTTACTCTTTTATTATTATAGATGGGAACTCCTAGAACAATATGACATTATAGCAAAAGGTCTTGCTCTTGTTGCATTCCTCACTTAAATGTGTGTGGTATTTTATCATTAAATATGAGTTGGGCTGTTTGGAATGAGGTTTGGGATGATATTGCTATCTGGAAGGTTATTTTTAGCCTACTGAATAAAGTTTTTGTCTCAGTTTATTCAGGAATGACTGTTTAATTTTATCAAATGCTGTTTAATATCAGTGAAGACAATCATGTCTCACTTTTTCCCTAGTTCTCCTTTAAATTGTATTAATGGATTCCCTATTATTAAAATAGGGAATTTCCAGACTGCCAGTGCTGGATTACTCCTGAATATCTACATTTGAAGTAGCAGCACTTTATTCAGAATGGCTATATCTATTCATATACAAGAATAGAATAGGTTTCTGACTTTTGTGATGCCCTCTGGTTGTGTTTTGGCATCAAAGTTATTACTGTTTCACAAAATAAATTGGGAAGGTCTCAGTTTTCTCCTGTGCCTGGAAACAAACTATACCAGGGAAAAAAGCTATTTGTTCCTTTTAGAGTAATGCTAATACACAAAATGTTTGTCAGTGATGGGAATGTTTACTTCAGGGTCATCCATATGTGGTCACTCACCACACGCCACTACTGAGAACACGACACTACTGGGAAAGTATCCAGTGCAACTGAGAAACTGAATTTTAAATTTTATTTCATTTGAATTCAAGTTGCTACATGAGACTTGTCACTCCATTGCGGTGACTCCTTTAGACAGCATTCTAAAGGCATTTGAATGAAATCATTTGTGAAATTCTAGGTGTCTGACACCTTTCAGATTGTAATTCTCTGGCAGCTATTGTCCTTTTCTCCATGGTCATTACAGCTGAGTTTTCTATTTTGTGAAACAATTTTGGTAACTGATAATTACTTAGGAGAAGTCTTCTGCTTATTAATGTTGTATTTCATCTTCTGCACAATGGTTTTCATCTCATTCATATCATTCCCAATGTTATTAATGTGAAATAGTAGCATCTTATTGGAGGTTTCCCTCTCCCAAATTTGATCTCAAATTCAAATGCCTAACAGGCCAAGCAAATAGGTGTTGGGGTGTGAGACCCTTAAAAAGTCTGTTTAACTCTGTTCCTACTAAAGGCCAATTTCTATACTGTCATCCCACCCCACCTTCCTCAGGAACCTCACCTCCTTCCCATGCTATATTCCCAACCTTCCTCCCTCCCCACTGAATTCTTTCACTAGCATTTTAGCATGTTCTAATCTCTTGGATTTTCTTGCTTTAATCTTTCCCTCATCTAGCTGAATTCCCCATACCTGCCTTCCTCTCTTCCTTGAAATATTAAGTGCACCTCATCCAATCCATCTCTATCTGGAAGTGTAAGCTCACCATAGAGACTGAGTTACCAACAATAGAAACTACTGTGTCCATGACAACCAGAAAACCCAAGGCAGTGGTTGACTTGAACCATCTGGTTCTAACCTAGTTCTTTAAACTCTTCTTTTCCTTAAGGGCTTTTCTTACAGACACACTGCTACAGACAGGAAGACAGGAAGCTATCCATGTTATCTACCGGAAGAGTAAAGTAAGTGTTTGGGTGTAATAGAGGAGATGAGACAACATTCTCCTTAAGAAACCAGAAAGGCTTCCTGCAGTTCTTGATTTGTGCACTCAAGTTCAGTCTTCAGGATGGTAAGTGAATTTTGTTGGGGGGAGATAGACATGCCAGTGAGAATATTTCCAGCAGGCAAAATTGCATTGCCAAGCGAAAGAAAAGCACATTCATAGAACATGATGGACTCACACTGGATTTGCAAAGGGGAGTAAAGGAAATGAGAACAAAAAAATACACCCCCTGAGACACAAATGGTCTTTCTTGGGTCACATCATATAACACAGTGATAGTCCCCAAAAAGTTGGTGATTTTCATTGAAAGTATATATAAAGAAGTTGTCATAGTTTCTAAGTATAGAAGTAACTACAGAAAGGAAACCAGGACCAACAATGGTTCTTGTTGCCTTTTCCTCATTCCTCATTTCCCCTATTTCCCAAATTTAAAATTTGTGATTCACCATTTAATCACTTTTATGCATCTACCTTTAACTCTCTGCCCCTCCCTCACCTGACAAAGCCTCAACCTTGACTTTTCCACATCTCACCTGCTAATTAATATTTCAGTGAGAGAAGGAAAAAGACAGTCCATGGCTGAACAAACTGGGATTAAGACACAGTACCACTAAGATTCAATTCAAGGAGCAGGCAAAACAAGTGCTCCTGCTGCAGTGCAAACAATTAGTGACTTGTTCAAGCAACTTTAAGAAAAAACAAGCACCAAGTTTCAACATATACAGAGTCTGGAAGCCATGATACCTATCTGCACAAGAAAAATCTGGGCAAATTAAATGTAATTGACTTCTTGGAACCAGCAAAGAATTGAGGCCACAGAGAAAACCACTATATTCGAAACTCTAGAGACAAATGCATTCAGAAATACAGCTTACACAATCTGTTTACTTAGAGTGGAAGTCATTAGAATCAATAAGGTGACAGGAGCACTTAAAGCATTAGTTTGATGCAGAAATTTGAGCATGTATGGTACGCTACCTTCTGGTGGGATCTGTAGTGATAGGGGACACAGTTATGTGGGTTGTCACTCCAGGAACCCCCCCAGTTTCCCACAGGGATAACCTGAGAAAGATTTATCTTAGTCAGAATGAAAGAAAAGAATAGGCATCCTCAAGCCCATTCATTCAGACGCTTCTCCTTAACAAAGATCTAGACTCCTAGGAGGGAATAACAACAACAACAACAAAAAAAAAGATCTAGCCTCCTGGGAAAGGAACACCTAGCCTACAGAAGAACAAAAATTACACCAGATTTCTCATCAGAAATCATGCAAGCAGAAAGAAAATGGAACCTTTAAAATGCTGAAAGAAAATCTAGAGTTTTACATTCAAAGAAATGTTCCTTCAAAAGTGAAAGAGAGCCAGGTGCAGTGGTGTGTGCCTGTAATCCCAGCACTGGGAGACTAAGACCAGGTATCGCTTGAGTCCATGGGTTCAAGACTAGCCCGGGCAATATAGCGAGACCTAGTCTCTGAAAAAAAAAGTAAAGGAGAAATAAACACTTTCTCAGGCAAGCAAATATTGGGGAATTCATTGCAGGAAGAAGTAGCAAAGTAGTTCTTTCACATAGAGAAGTTATCATTGTTTCTAAACATAGAAGTAACTACAGAAATGAAACTAGGACCTACAAAGTGCTTGCTGCCTTTTCCCCATCCCTCATTTCCCCTATTTCCCAAATTTAAAATTTGTGATTCACCATTTAATCACATTTATGCATCTTTTTAGCCTACTAAATAAAGTTCTTGTCTCAGTTTATTCAAGAATGACTTTCATTTTATCAAATGCTGTTTAATATCAGTGAAGACAATCATGTCTCACTTTTTTCCTACCTCTCCGTTAGATTGTATTAATGGATTCCCTATTATTAAAATGTTCTTGCACTTCCAGACTGCCAGTGCTGGATTACTGTACTTGTCAGAAAGAAAATAATTTAAGTCAGAAACTTAAATCTATAGTAAGAAATGAAGAGTATTGGACAAGGAATAACTGTTCTAAAAGAAAACTTTAAAAATGATATGACTAACAGTGTACTGTGTGCTTGTAACATATGGGTAAGTGACATAAATGGCATCAGTGTCACAAGAGTAGAAGGGGAGAGTTAAGAATGCTGTTACGAAAACACTAATTCAAAAGGACACCTGTATGCGCATGTTTATTGCAGCTCTATTTACAATTGCCAAGATTTGGAAACAAACCAAATGCCCCAAAACCGATGATTGGCTAAAAAAAATGTGGTACATATACACGATGGAATACTACACATCAACCAAGAAGGACAAATACATGTCATTCGCAGCAACATGGATGGAACTAGAAAGACTCATATTAGCAGAAATAAGCCAAAAAGAAAAAGAGAAATAAAGGATGGTCTCGTTTATATGATGGATACAGGGAAAAACAAACAAACGAATAAGAAAAAATAAAAACAACCAATGCGATTGAACAATGGAGCGAGAGAGGAGGAGGGGGAAGAAGGTGGGAGAGGTGAAGGGCACAAAAGATCATGATGGTTAACAGGTGTTAGCGAAGTGGGAAAGCCCCAGGTACACAATAATGCAGTAATGTAATATAAATATAAATACACATATATGCAAATTTTTTAATTAAATTAAAAGAAAAAAAGGAACAACCATCACACAGATAGTTGGCATTCTCTGTGGATATCTCTTCTCTTCTATTCCCCATTATACATTCCCAGAAATAATAATTAGTACACTGGATTTGATATTTGCCTTTCCAGTGGTATTTGAAACTTTTAAATCACACATCAGTAAATAATATATTATTTTGCATGGTTATAATTTCGTAATTATGGTATTGTAATATGTATACCTATCTATGTAACTTGCTTTCCTCTCACAAAAAATTTTTTTTAATTATTTTTTTTAAAATCTGCTAACTAGGATATTGGACAACATCCCCATTTGTTACTTCAATTATTGCATCCAAATTTCAAGTTGTCTTAAAGTTTTAAAACTTGTAATATTTGTCATATTGATAGCTTGTTGTATCCTAAAAAAAAAAAAAATAGACTGAGGTAAGCAAAAAGCAAGTTAGCCTTTGGCATAATTAATACATTGGCTGTCTCCATTATGCTTGAATTTGTATCTCTCACATGGTATGTAGGAGTATGTGCTTTTATACTTCAAAAATATATATTTAAAAATATCCATTGCAAAAAACAAAATTTGATTTGTAGGCTTCTATGTGGAATCCTTAGAAATCAGCTGGAAATTATAGCTCTGTTGGGAATTAAAAAAAAGAATGCTGTTACAAGGTACCTGTACTACACATGAAGTGTAATAATAGACTTAGATTATTTTAAAATATGTCATAAACCCTAAGACAATTATTAAAAATATTTTGATGGTATAAATGATATATAGGAAAAGAGGTAAAGTGAAATCATATAAAATGCTCAGACAAGAGAATGCAGAAGTGGTGGGAATGTGGGGAGTAAATAAAAACAAAACAGTTAAGAAATGATAGATTTTAATCCATCTACATCTATAATCACCTTAAATATGAATAGTCTAACATACCAGTTAAAAGGCAAAGATTATCAAATTGGACTTAAAAAAAAAGACCCAGCTATATTCTAGAAACACACTTTAAATGTAAAAACATAGGTTAAAAAGTAAAGGACTGTATTAGCATAAGAATACACATATAAATCAATGGAATAAAATCAAGAGTCCATAAACTCTCACATTTATGGTCAAGCAATTTTCAGCAAGAATTTAATGGGAAAAGGCAAAATAAGTGGTCCTTGAGCAACTGGATATACACCTGCCATAGAATGACTTTTAACGCTTATATCATATCATATCATGCATTAAAGCTAATAGAAAATGGGCCATATGCCTAAATTCAAGAACTAAACCTATAAAATTTCTAGAAAGAAAAAATACATAGGAGATATTTTTGTGACCTTGGGTGAGGCACAAGTTGGCTAGATAGAACATCAAATTTGGAGAACTCACATTACTGAATTTCAGGCTTTGTATAATGTTGCTGTCATCAGGACAGTATCATATTGGAGAAAAATAGAAACGTTAATCAATGGAACAGAGAAAGAACACAGACCCACACCCCTGACTTGCATGGCCTGCAGGAGTCCCATGAAAAAGAACTGGACTTAGAGTTGAATCCGTTTTGGAAGTTCGGAGACAGAAAGAAGCTACTGGGCTTAAGATGAAGCTCACCTTGAAGAGGACAAGCTAGGAATAGATTCCACAGAAGCGCCTGAGTATGGGAGAGCAGTGATCCTGATGTGTGATCCTGGTGTGCTTCTGTTCTTAGAAAACCTCTCTCAACCAGTCCCAGGGGACACCACATACCCTGGGAAAGAACAGTTTGTAAAGCCACAGGATCATGGTCATGTCTCTAAGGCCTCAAAGTGCTCCAGGCAGGTTGGCTGATGAAATCGAAAGAACAGAATCACCAGGGCTCAGGCAGTCCTGATGGGAGCCCCACTCTTACGGGGCTGCTAATAAGAAGAGACATTTGCAGCAGCCCAGAGAGTAAGAGCACCAGCAACAGAGAGGCAGGCAGAGAAAGCAGATGCTGCCTGCAAGAAGAAGCAGAGGCGCTGTGAATGAAACTGCTCTTTCAGCTCATACCAACAGTACTGAAACAGGCTGGTCCCAACAGATCTGGCCTCTGAGTACTCTTCTCCAAGGGGCATATGGGCTCCCTGGCAGCTGCATAGGTCCTCACCTAAAGACACTGGGGCCCACCTGCCCACCACGCTACATTCTCAGGTAAGATTCAGCTTTGAGCTCAAGTAACACACCTGTCCTGCCTAAATGTGACATGCTACCAGATCCTTGAAGATCAATACCCCTCATTTATTTTTCATCCTACAATTGGACCACATTCAAAATCTGTTTGTCAATTCCCCTTTAAAACAGGCATGAATTTCTCATCACTGCATTTCAAGGATAACAATAGTTCCCTGTTGACATAGACTGTATATTGGCAAAGCTATCCCAGAATAAGGAGAAAAGTGACAAGAGATAAAAAAGATGAGAGAGAAGATGATAGATATAAAAATAGAGGTCAGAGATTAAAAACCCAAGAATGTTGGGTGTTCCCCCATGAAGAAGCAAGAACAACTGGACTAGAACCAATGTTCAAAGGGGTAATTAAAGAAAACTATCCCAAGATGGAAAAAAAAAAAAAGAAATCTCAACAGTCAGATCAAAATTGCCCCTTACTTCACTCTGTAAGTATACCGACACCAACCTCAATTCTGGGATCAGAGCATTGAAGGAAAAGAGATTTTCCAAGACTTCCATACCCTGCTAAAAGTTCGGTGTGCAAGCAAAAGCAGCAGGATGACATCTTTAAATAATGAAGAACTTAGACATTCTATCTTCTCCAAAACTTCCCTGAAAACTAAAAGATATAATAGCGATGAACCCAATCACTAACGAAAGATGTGCGGTAGGTGACATGAAAGCATCTTAAAATCTCCTGTTTTTTCTCCTTTGGGAACAATATAATTGTTACCATCCCACAAAACGTAAAAAAAGTCATCAATAAAGTCTGTTTAGTTCCAGAGTATAATGATATAACAAGAAATGTGTGGTAGAAGGGGCTAGGAAAATAAGTATGGATAAGTCTGCCCATATTTATCTTAGGGGGTATCAACATATTCTCAAAGTTCTAAGTTTGATAGATTTAAAATATTATTTTAAAATACATAAACAAGGCAGACGTGGTGGCATGCACCTGTAATCCCAGCTACCTGGGAGGCTGAGACTAAGAATCACTTGAGTTCGCGGGTTTGGAACTACCCCAGGCAACATAGTAAGATCTAGTCTCTAAAAAAAATAAAATAAAATGAACAAATACTAGTGAAGCTCAGACCAAGTATTTTTTCAAAATGAGAAGAGAGGACGAAAGTAAAGCAAAGAGAAATTACTTAGCAAAATACAGAAGACTAAAGGAGTCACATTCTGAGAATGGCCTATTTACACCCCACACCCATTTCAAAGTCAGATTCAGTACTTTGTTGACTCGATGGAAAACAAATGTTCTCTGCAGAGCTTTGGCAAATAATATATCATAGTGAAATTTTATGGGGAAACAGAAGGAAGAGTTTACCCAGCACTCCACAGAACAAAGAATCTAATGCAATGCCTGTTAGCCACTTCTTTTCAAGTTCAAAATCCCCCTTGAGCTCCCCGCTGTATGGTTTTACATTCTGTTAACACAGCTTAGCAAAAAAACAATGAAATAACAATAGACAGCAAATACATGGGTTAATCTCAGAGACAGCATGGTATGTGAAGTAAGTCAGAGGCAAGAAGGTAGGAACTATGATTCCCTTCATATGAACATCTGGAAAAGGTAAAACTGTAGGAACAGAAAGCAGACCTGCAGGCGCCTAGAGCTGGTAGGTCCTGAGGATGGGGATCCAGTGCAGATCTTTGTACAGAATACTCAAGAAAACCTCTTGGGCTGAGGGACTGTTCTACATCTTGATTGTTCTGGTGTTTGCACAATTTTGTACAATTATCGATGTTCATCAAAACTACACAATCAAAGTTGGTGTATTTTAAATACCTCATAAAGAAAAAAAGAAAACTTCATTTCAAGATTATCTAGAGAGTAAGAAAAGTCATATAGCAAATTCATAATTTTATCTAAAGCTTTCATCTCTAATAAAAAGAATAAAAGCTAAATTAAGTAAGCGTTCACTTAAGAGACTAAAGGAAAAAATTCTAGAATCAGGTGAAAGTCACTAAAAGAAGGTAGAAATTCATTTAAGTAAAAAAGAACTACAAGTCAATCCACTAGTTACTGTCAAAAAGAAAAATTTCCAGAAAGAAAGAAAAACTCCAGAGCAGACCATTTTTCTTTTAGAAATGCTTGCTGAAATTTACTCTTTTACTTTCCAGCCTTCTCCTTTCCAACCTTTAAAACAAAGTACACTATAAAAGCCGAGTGTGGTGGCACGTGCCTGTCATCCCAGCTACCTGGGAGGCTGAGGCTGGGGATTGTTTAAGTCCGCTGGATCGGGACTACCCTGGGCAACATAGTGAGACTTAGTCTCAAAAACAAACACACACAAAAAAACCTAAGTACACTATAAAATATTGCCAAAATGCAAATGTTTTGTAACACTGTAATGAGTATTTGTTTTGTGAGGATAAAAAGAAAGAAAACTTCTAACTAACCTAGTTATTGAAAAAAAGGAAGAAATACAAATATACAAAATTAGAATAACAAAGAGAAAGAAACTATAGATTAAAGAAGTATAGGAGAATGCTATTCACACTCTATATAATTCTATATAGAATTATATATAATTCACTCTATATATTCACTCTATATAATTCCTTTGAATCTTCTTTAAAATAAATGGATTTCTGTGAAAACAAAGGTGATTGAATTTGACCTAATGATTTGAAAACAGACCAACATCCATGGAAAATGGATAGAAAGTCAAAGACATTCCAACAAAAAAATACAAGTCCCTTCAGATCCTGGAGTCCTCATTATTCCTTTCTCACATTAATTAGTCTCTTGCAATAAAATCCCTACTCTGAGACTTGCCAAAGCCAGTACAGAAAAAGAAATCTGTAACTCAGTCACTCTTAGGAATATTGAAACACATTTCCAAGTTCAATATTAGCAAATATAATCCAGTAGTCACTAAAATAATAACACAGTATTTGTTAATTGGTTCAATATTTGGAAATGTATTATAATTCATTTATGATAATAAAGACATAAATAACAAAGCTGTATTTGTTGAAAGTCAATGCAGAGTTGTTTTTTTTAAGTCCTTAGTAAAATGGTAAAAGATGCAAATTTCTGCAGTATAACCCATAGCACCATGGCTCAACATGTGACCCTACAAGCAACCTCAACTAGATGTTGGAAAAATCAAAGTTCTCATGTAGCTCCACCCCACTAGAGAAAAAGGCAAAATGACAAATCAATACTCAAAGGGGGTTCTGTCATCAATTATGGTATTTATGATTGTGTTCCTGGAATATGAAAGGATGAATGAACTGAAAACTATTTTAGAAACAATTAAGGAACTTAGTATGGTGACAGGCTATGAAATTGACATACAAAAACCAGAGGCTTTTTTCCAAGCACTAAAACAGAAACTAGTGGAAGAAAATATCCTATTCACAATAGCAATTAAAAACAACTTATAAGGACTTTTTCCTGGTGACAGTTGTGCAGAATTCATACAAAAGTAGATTTTTAAAAATCTAAGAAACAAAATACTTGAATAAATAATAATTTAGCCAGGCATGGTGGCATGCCTGTAAGCTTCAGCCTATGAAGCAGCTGGGCCTAGAGATTGTGGTTCGACTCCTGCTCGGGGCAACACAGCGAGACCTAGTCCCAAAAAATAGCTGGGCGTGGTGGTGCATGCCTATAATCCCAGCTACCTGGGAAGCTGAGGTTGGGGATTGCTTGAGTCTATGATACCCCGGGCAATGTGAGCCTGTGGTTCCATGGGCAAAAACAGCAAGACCTAGTCTCAAAAAAATATATATATATATATATAATTTAATAATAAATAACAGACTCTTCATTTTGTGATTATTGTTCAAGTACTTGCTAGGTTCTGTCAAGGGTTCCCATTAATCAAGGAAAGAGGGTATTATTCTTATTTAACTCATTATGAAAAGAAATAAAATTGCAAAAAGAAAAAAGTAAACACTTCCTAATATAGATTGTCTTAGATGGAATACCAAAAAGCAAGACAATAAATTTGAGTTCCAGTGTGAAAATTAGGTAAGTTATTCACTACCTCTGTGCCTGTTTCATCACATGTAAGATGGAAATAATAAGTTTATATAATAAAAGATTAAATTTTGGACACATGTTAGTTATTAATAGCACCAGTTTCAGAGTATGTGAATGTGAGCTCTGTCATTACTAACAAGAATAAGAAGAGTTAAGGAAATTCTTGAGGGTGGGATGGCAGGGAAGAAAAGGGCAACTTAGGTGGACTAGATTTAAGAGATTAAAATACACTGTAAAGCTACAATAATATTCATTTTAAAGAAAATAGCATGGAATTGGCAGCTAGACAAATGGAATTAAAATTACAAAAATAAAGTATTTATGAGAATTCAGTGCATTATTTAAAGGTGGCATTTCAAAGCAAAGAGGAAAATCTGTGTTATATGAGAAAAGCTGTAGGAGGGATCTGTTAACCATTTGGAGAAAACAAAAAGGATTCTTAACTTTTTCTTCAATCAAAATTATTTTGTATCAAACAAGATTTTTAATTTTTAAAAAACAATGATTTTTTGCAAGCTAGGAATCGAAAGTGTTTATAAACATGAACATTAAACACAGAAGATACAAAGGACAAGATAAACATTACTATGTAACAGTTTAAAGTTTCCAGCAGTGAAAGTGTGTGTCTTAAATAAAATCAAAAGAAAGTATCTGTAACATGTAAAGATACCAAAATTAACTTCCTAGTAAACAGAAAGTTGATATAAATTATTAATGGAAAAAAATACCTCATTGGAAAATTGGAAAAGTATATGAACAGATGAATGAATGATCATTTCACCAAAAAAATCCAATGATCCAATAATGTAAATTTAAATTATTGAATATAATTTATGTGTGTCCAAATGCCAAAATGTGAAAGATTGAAAATAAGTAATGTTGGCAGGAGAGGGGAGAACATGTGTTCCCAATACTGACAGCAGGAATAAAAATGGGTGTACTTTTTTGCTGGGAAATTTGGCAATATCTCATTTTTCAGATTATATCTCAATTCTACAAAGGTAATATGTCCAGTTTTTAAGTTTTAAGTGTCCCCAATGATAAGAAATTGTCCAAGAGAAACATGAATGCAATTAGGCAAAGATGTATAAACAATAAGGATTATTATATAAAACTTAGGGTCTTACTGTTGGAGAGCAATCTTGGGGGTTCAACCTTGAGATCCACCCCAGTACAGGGGTGCCCAGTGCTACATCCCCAATGTGCTCTACTTGAGTGTCCCTTGGAGATATCTATGGTCAATTCCTGTATAATTTAGTAACATATAGACATTTTTTGAAAAAATATTTATTTATTTATTTATTTATTTTACATCGTTGTCAGCCCCAGGGTCCTCTCACCCCTCTGTCACCCATGTGCCATCATCTTAGTCTTTTGTGCCCATCTCACCCCTGATTTCCCCTCTCCCTCACTCTTGCTCTAATAGACTGTTTTGAACTATGAACAGAATATCTTCAGGAACTTGTGTGCTAATCTCTGGGTGCCCAAGGGCACTTCATTTGTAACACTTAAAATAATATTTCTCAATTTCAGTGTGCAATGCACCATCTGAGGATCTTGCTAAAATGCAAATGCTGATTCAGTCTGGGATGGGCCTGAGATTCTTCTGCATGTCTAATGAGCTCCCAACCGTTGCTGCTGGTCCATGAACCACAGTCTGAGAGTAGCAAGGCTGTAAAACACACACCATTTCTCCCTTTGGTCTGGTTATTTGCAGATGTGGCTTCTCCACCAAATCTTAAGGCATCATTCTGTTGACTCTCATTTCCTACAGGCAGATGCTATAGCCTTGGCATTCCTTATACCTGATTTCACTGTTCTCATCAGCTGATCCACAGTGCAGGTTAACGGGTTGCTGCTGCTCCTATAGGTTCTCCTTCAACTACTCAGCCCAAGCTAAAAGCTTGGTATTCGGGGGACAGAGAGGGTCTTGGATTGCAATTCAGTTCTGACAAGCATGTCTTTTCTTCTAGAGTGCTACTGTAGCAAGCTGCCTAATCTGCTATGCAGATGTATCCCCCAATTCCCATGGAATTTTCTCTCCCATTTCTCCTCTCCTTCTCTCCTTTGTACTCACCATCACCACTTGGTCACTCACAATAAAAGTGAAAATAATTCTTAGAGAAATCAATACTGGGTCTGTTGAATTTTCAAATATGCAAACTTGGGTTCCTAATTATTTCCTTTGTGGTAGATGATTTTGCATCAAGACTACTTAGGGACCAAGAGTAAATAGAAGACGGAATAATAGACATTGTGAAAAGCTGGGGAAGAGGAAGGAGTGAGCCTGGAGAAGCTTCCCAGTCCAAGAGGCAAAACCTACATCACTGGAGCAGAAGAGCCCCCCAGGAGTCAAAAGAAGCCAGGGTCCACAAAGTTGCTCCTTTGAGCAGTTTGTCTCCTCAACCAGGAGTCATCTGATGTGACAGAAGAGTCCCAGATTTTGGACATCTCCCAGAGTGAACCCCCCTCGCCTGTCAGCCCTCTACCTAAACTCAGGTCTTGATGAGAGATTGAGTCATGACTGTGAATGGTGGAAAAGGTGCCTCAGGAGAAAGGAGCCTCAGGCACCACAGATTTGCTGAGAGCCTCTCTTGCACATGATTTTATGAGCACTCACACATCAGGGCAAAGTGTGTGGCTTTCAGGCCACTCCACATGCTCCCTGTATGCTCACTTTGATGGTGTTCAATGAGAGAGGGCTCTTCTCACAGCAGGTTGCCAATGCAGACCTGCAGCCATCGGAGAGGAACAGCATCCAACGCAAAGGAGTACCTTCTTTGAAGAAAGGAGAAACCGCTGCTGCAGGCATGTTACAAAGCCCCTACGCCCTCTTCCCCCACCATCCCTGTTGAAATAAATCCTGCCGCATGAAGACTAGTCTTTAGTGCTCCATCTTCCACAGCCCCAAAACAACTGAAGAAAGCTCACAGAACATTAATTCTAATTCTGTGACATGACTGCATCTCTTCAGTGGATTTTATAAATTTCTCTTTTGCTGCAAAGAATGTTAAATTCTGGCTTGGGGAGGTGTGCATTATGGTGGCATGTCAAAGATGAAGCATCCTCCGCACTTGGGAATTCCAGGAGGTGCAGGGCCAATGTAACCCCATTTTGACTATCAATGTCATACCACATACCTCCCCATCTAGTCTCCATTCAGAAGCCATGATAGTCACCCAGAAATATATGCCAAACTATGTGTCCTCTCTGCTCCAGGCCTAGCAGCCACTGCTCAAGAGCAAAGTAAAGCCCACTTCCAGCACCCCCATCTGCTGTTCCTATGCCCGGAGCACCGCTTCCCCATGGGGCCTGCCTAACCAGCAGTGTTTAAAACCATGAGATGAAACAACTTGGAGAGTAAACAGAAGCCAAAGGTAGCTCTTCGCCTTGGTCCTGAGGCACTTATCCATATGCAGTAGGGAGGAGGTAGAAGAGAGGGTGAGAGATCAGGGGAGACTGGGGAACCAGGAATGTGGCCCTCCAGAAGCCAAGGCATGAGCCTGGCTAGAGGTGGAGGGAGTGATGGGCAGATGGCGGCAAAAAGCAGCTCACAAGCACAGAAGGGCAAACACAGAGAATAGGAGAGAACATCACAGAAGAGCAACTTGGAGACTGGAAATAAATGTCTGGACGATTGGAAATAAATGTCTTTGATTCCAGGAACTAAAGCCCGAAGCTGACAGTGGAGAGCATGATAAAGCAAACCAACTGACATAGTTGAAATCTCCAAAGACAGAAATTGTTGATAGCTGCTCCCTCTGTCAGTGGAGATAAAGCAAAAAAACTCTCTAGCCAAGGAGATACGAGTCATTTTTTTCTTTTTCTTTCTTTCTTTCTTTTTTTTTTTTTTTTTTGTAGAGAGTAGTTCTCGCTATATTGCCCAGGGTAGTCCCGAACCCAGGGACTCAAGTGATCCCTAGCCTCAGCCTGGCCTAGCCTTCCAGGTAGCTGGGATTACAGGTGCACACCACCATGCCCAGCTATTTTTTTAGAAACTAGGCTTTTCTGTGTTGCCCAGGGTAGTCTCGAAACCACAGACTCAAGTGATTCCTAGCCACAGCCTCCCAGATAGCTGGGATTACAGGCACGTGCCACTGTGCTCAGCTTTATTACATAAATGTTTTCAAGCCTATAATTAGTCCTCAAGTATGAGAATTTAACAGTACCATTGGGCATATGCAGTTTATCCTAAATTTACCTGACAGTGGGGGGAGCCATCTATAGCTGTTAGCTGTTAGCTAGCTATATCCAAAGGAAAAATCAATTTTATGAGTGGAGGTGGTCTTGTAACATGCAGTGAATAACCTGCTGAAGAGGAAAGACTGTTCCTGTCTCAGGAACTGGGAGATAGATGTGCTCTTTCCCCTGATATTTACCTTCAAAGAGATGGCGGCAAGTTGTCAAGAACATTCTGGGACTAGCAAGCTGGCAAGAGGTTTATATAGCTTCTGAAAACATTTGCAAAGAATTCATAGAGACAGAGAGAGGAACTTAAAAGTCTACTAAAGTAAGTGTTCTAAGAAAAAGGGATACAGATCTCTTCCCTTATTTTCAATAGGGAGAATCAAGACTTTTGTTTCAATTTTCATTTGTCCTTCCAATGCACTCTGCCACAATCAGAGAGTAACTAAGAAAGAGGAAAACAAGAAAGTAGACCCAGCACAGGAAGGCAAAAGGCATCCTCAGGCTGGTGGAGGAGAGAGAATTCAAGATGGACAAGTGTGTAGATAGGGACAGTCTGCAAAGGGCAGGAGAGTGTTTTTCAGAAAGGAGGAAAGTATAAGTTGCAGATGCACTAAATGAATGCATTCAGAGATTTAGACAACTTGAAAAAGTGTGAGGTTGGAGCCATGGTAATACAAGTAATATAAGCAAAGAGCAACTAAGCAATTCCGTTAAGAAAAAATAAAGTGGAACAGGCAAAGAAAAACAATCATAACTTACTCTGAATAGCATTTTCATATCATGACAATTTAAACTTTACCTATTGATCGACATAAAATTATAATATATTTTTATAGGGATGATGGGGGTGGAGGAGAAAAAGAGTAAGGGTGAATGTGGGGTTTGGCAAACAGAAAAGGCAAAGAGATAAATTTTCATCTATAATGAAATGTCAGAGGTAATGTTTAGAAGTGAAAAAAATCAGATAGCCATGAAAACATGTTATTAGGAATATAGAGATAAATGCCAAGAATAATTAGCTAAAAGATTCTTAAATATTTGCTTCTAGGAAAGAGAAAGTTGGAGGGAGAGGTCTATGAATTCCCTTGCAAATTCTGTGGAACTATTTGACTCTGTAAACTAGGATATCTAAATTTGGTTAAAAATGAGAAGTCAAACTATAAGCAAAATGACCTCTTAACATTTATTAAGTTGGCTAGAAATTGGAATAAAACATGATCTTCACCTTCGTTGAATTTGGAATGTGAAAGAAAAATATCAGAACATCATGTAATACAAATGTACTGCTAGTGCTAGATTTCACTGTAGACATGAAGGCACCAGTACACTTTCTCTTTCTAGTAAGCTGCATAGATCCTGACTGGCACAAGTGGGTTAATGAAATGACATGTGAACAAAAGAAGATACCCATGTGAGCATGTTGCATTGACAAGAAACCCAGAAAACCCAGGACATTTTCCTATGTTTATATCATAAAGGGAATCAAACACGAGAAGCTGTCAAAAGAGACAAAATATTTGACTGTGACGCTGGAAGTATACCTAGAATTTCCCCCGGTGTATAAAGATAGGGAGAATATTCAAAGCAGAGAGAACAAATCATACCAAAAAGGAATGAGAGTAGGGTGGTATCACTGATACTGTTCATCTCAACAACATGCTGTGTAACAAGCCTCCCAGAGTCCAGAGGCATATATGCAGCATCCTCTTTATCTACTTTTTATCTACTTATCTATCTATGAATACATGCTTCCAGCTCTTGGTTATTGTAAATAGTGCTGCATTATATATGAGGGTACATATATCTCTTTGAATTCATGTTTTTTTTTATTATTCAGATAAATACCCAGAAGTGAAATAACTGCACTGTATAGAATTTCTATTTTCAATTTTTTTGAGGAAACTCCATGCTGTTTTCCATAGTGATTGCATGCCTTCCCATGCCTACCAACAGTATATAATAGTTCCCTTCTCTCCACATGTTTTCCAATACTTGTTGTTTCTTGTCTTTTGGATAATCAACACCCTTGTAATTTCTTTATTACTATAAATTTTAAATGGAGCTGGAATCAAGGAAAATATGCAGAGGAATTATTGTTGCAACTGATGCAGAATTTTTATAAATAAAGCATTATTGCAAGAGAAAACCCTGCCTTAACAAAGTATCTTATAAGGAAAAAGAATTTCAGACAACTTGTCATAGAAATCTAATTTTTAAAAAAATCTTCACTTTCTACATTTCCATTTTAGTTTCTTCCTAATTCCACATATTTCTCTGGTTTATCAAAGGAAACATCTTTAGAACATCCCAGGCTGAGTACAATAGCATTTGTTAAGATTGCCACAAACACAGGGGGTAAAATCAGCAATAAGAGTAGAGGGTGCCTAGCACAAGTAGGAAAGAAAAAGGAAACCAGTTGACAAGACCTTAAAGATTGATAGGAAATGCTTCCTCCTCACATGTTGTCTCTGGAGGTTTTTTGTAAGAGCCAGGATTTCACATTACAATTTTACAGCAATCAACAAACTTTAATCATTAATTAAAATAATTAAATGACATTTTCACTTATCAGATTGGCAGTGATGAGGGGAGAGAGTAATGCTGTGCTGGGAGATTCAGAAAGCATTTTTGTGGGAGTGTAAATTGCTACCACCACTCTAGCTGTATACTTCAAAGGCTTAAAAACCTGCCCGTCCTTTGCGGAGGTTCTACCCCGGCAATTTATTTAGCTGTAAGGATGTTCTTCCCAGCTAAATAATGGAATGCTATACAAAATCGGTGTTGCATAATATATTGCTATATGGCACGGGGGTGGAGGAACTTGCCAGTTCAAAAATTATAGTATATATGGGTAAAATTTGGGGGTATATGAAAATGTTCTGTATGCACAAAAGTAGAGCAGTGGAATTAGAACTCTTTTTCTTTATATTTCTCTGTATTTTCTATGAAATTATATTTTCTCTCTTAAAAGATATAGATAGCATTTTTCTGCTTTGCAAGAAAAAAAATTAAATGATTAGTGAAAAAGAGGTGGGAGTCACTGAAATACTAATGCCTGAATCCAAGCTGCCTCTTTCAGCTATTGTTTTCCTCTATTGTTTCACTATAACAAGCTGCCTTTTACTGGAGGAAGGTGAGGGAGTTGCTTTTCCTTGCTCTCTAACACTGTACCCAAATTTTGTATCTTCTGGAGGAAACGACTAAAGAATAAACCCACCTGTTGCTCTGTATTAGTCTGGTCCCTTCCTCTCCACCACCAAAGGCTCTAAACTTGTGGGGATAAAGCTAAACTCTCACTATCTGGAATGGCTGAAACCATCCTCCATTACTGGTGCAGTAGAGTTCAACAGGGTCTCCTTAATTTCTCAGACAAGGGAGGTTTAGGTTTGAGTTTTGAGCCACAGGTCTGACACCCCACTTTCATGCACAAGTTTTTATTTCCCCAAAATATAGCTGAAATAGTTTTTGGAGCCTTGGCTGCATATAGTGCAACTAAATGTTTCTCACTCCATCCCAACCTCTAAACCTCCTGATCCCTCTGACCCCAAGTCTCTGTTCCACTGTCCCCTTTCAGTCTCGCTGAAAAATCAGAAGCAAAGTATAAGCAAGTATTGACCAGAGTTTTCAGAGAAATTTTTCTCATTGCTCTAAATTCAAGATTTCCAATCCTGGTTTGTCTCAGTTACATTATTTGAAAAAAAATAATAACCCTACTGTATCTGAGCTTTGACAAGACTTCCAGCCATCTTTACATTCGTATTGGTAATTTTGCCACTCAATTTCATTTCCACTCTATATCAGTAACTTTTTTGAAGCTGCTGATTCCTGGCATTTTCTTTGTTAGCCCCAGTCAAGCACTTCTGCTCAGGTTTCACATAAAGTTGCATTCTGAAAAACAGCCCACCAGAAGCTTGAAACAAGATCTTTAGGTGACTCTCAAGAAAATACCACAGGATGAGTGCACAAAATTTCTGAAAAGATGTTGAATACACATTGGGAACACATAGAGTGTCCACAGGTGCAGAGTTGGAATTTTAATGTGTGAGATACCACGTGGGCCTTGAGGGGAAAGAATGAGCAGGCTGGAAGATGACCCTGATGAGGAGCACTCAAAGAAAAAACACAAATTGCTAGCAAAAAGTGGCTGCTGGAGAGCTGGTGACGGGCAGGGAGAAGTTTTTGCAACAGAGGTTGCACCATCACTAGCAGTAATGCAATGATGTGGAGGGTGCTTGAAGAGTGCCTTTCAAAATTGGACATCTCATGGGACTATGGCCCCACTCAGAACTGCAAAACAGGGAGAGGAAGGGAGGGGAGAGGAGATGGACCATCTACCCACCAGAGATCAGCCCCACTAGGGGTCCCCACTGCCACAAATTGCTGGGAGTTGTGAGCCCAACCCCAGACACCAAAACAATACGATCTGGAAGCAGCAAATGAAACAAATACCAGAAAGGAAGAGATAGCCAACACAAATGAGGAGGCATAAAACCCTGTAATCACACAGGTCTGGAGAAAATGAAACAATCACCTCCATCAAAGAAAGTGTCACAACCAAGGAGTCAGGACAGCAGCTCCACAAACCCAACGACAAGAGGTCATCAGATATGCTTGGACTAGTTACATGCTATAAAGCCACACCTGGATACTTAAGCAAAAGAAAACAAAAAGAACAAACATCTAACATGGGCTGAACATCTAACAGTGACTTGCAGGGAAAGGGTGATGGAAGCCACTGGAAGGGGGTTGGGGGTAAGGGGAAAAGGATGGGTCATAGCTATAAGACCAAAATTGTATGCACAAAATAAAAAAATTAAAATTTAAAAACATTGGACATCTTAGACTACGGACCTGCAAATTAAGGAGTGGTTTGCCTGACAAATTATTAAAAGGTAACGCCATTTTGATGTCTTTTCACATGTTCACTTAAAAAAAAATCAAGTAACATGTACATTTCCAGGAACCCACGAAGGTCTGGCCCACTCATAAAGTTGTTGGAAATAACCAAGTGCAATTACAGCATAAACAGATCAAGTTTTTATTAGCAAAAAGAGGGGAAGAAAACTGAAGATGAAATATGCTTTCTTTTTAAATGCTTCTTTATTTTCATTGCCTCCACTTACACAAGAACTGAAGGTCCCTCCTCCAGAGCACAGGAGGTTCATTCATTCATGCTTACAGCCCTAAGTTCCTCCTCCAGCCTCCCCTGCAGGGGCCTCCAGTCACCTGAGGTCCTGAAAGCCTCAGGTGGCCCTGGGGTTTTCCTACCTCACAGTCAAGCAGTGGCCCATGCAGAAGCAAGAACACTCCCGCTTCCTCTATTTTCCTAAAATCCTGGAGATTTCCAACATCCAGGTGGTAAAAATTCTTTCCATTTTACCATCCACAGCCACCCTTGGCACGGGACTTAGGACTTTGTTCACAGACTCTGGATGTGGATGCTAAGGGAGTAGTTGTCTGCTACCAGGCTCTGCTTTCCAGGCAGAGCTTCTCACTTCTCAGACAAGCTTCCTTCCTGGGGACTCCTGGAGGGAACAAGCCACCAGGTTGCAGGTCCAACTCCACTTTGATCCAGAACTGGACCCTGTTGAGACTCCTCTCCCCTAGCTGCTCCCTCCCACGCAGGATCTTTCCCTAACACAACCACCTGGAGACCAAGAGAAACCTGAAAGAAGTGAGCACAAGGTGAGAAGCCTGGCTTCTGGGGCTGCACCTGAGAAGACAATGTTACTGACATTGTGACAGCACAGACATGTTCTTAAGATGAAGGTGTTTGCAAAGAGAGTGAAACCTGGGGAGCAAGGCTTGGGGGCAAAAAGAGAGAGAAACCTGAATGCCAGCCCTTCTCGGTTTCCTTGGTCAATAAACGGAAATAGAGTTTGCAGAGAAGGAAAGTAGTTTAATTTACCAACAAAGTGAGGAAGGCAGAAGGCTAGTGTCTGAAAGAACACAGTCCTGGTCTTTGGCAGAGGGCAGGGGTATTTATCTAGAACTCCAAGGAGGTGGAGGGAGGGCGCAAGCATGTCCATCCTTGCCACACCAACAGCTGGAGATTTGGTTGACACCAGCTTCATCAGTAATCCTGGCATTATCTTCCTAGCAATACTCTTTTCTCTTGAAATGTAAGAAAACAGTTCATTAAGACTTGGAGGCAAATAAATAAAGGAAATGGGAGAGTGTCTCTGATGGGACAGAGAGACATACTTTGTAGCTACATCGACTAAAAACAGAGAAAATGCCAGACTCCCTGCTCTGTCATCTCCTTTCCCAGGACAGCCTTAGAAAAGCAGAAAGTCAAGCCCGGTACGGTGGTGTGTGCCTGTAAACTTCAGCCTGTGAAGCAGCTGGGGCTGGGGGTCGCAGTTCAAGTCCCGCTTGGGGCAACATAGCGAGATCTAGTCCCAAAAAATAGCTGGGTGTGGTGGCGCACGCTGCCTGGGAAGCTGAGGCTGGGGATTGCTTTAGTCTGTGGTACCCCGGGCAACGTGAGCCTGCGGTTCCACAGGCAAAAATAGCAAGACCTAGTCTCAAAAAAAAAAAAAAAAATTGAAAAAAAAAGAAAAGAAGAACGTCAAATCGTCAAATTCTCTCTACTTTGCAATGGGTTCAACAATCCCGTTCTGATGTCAAGTCCTTCCCACCAGGGTGATTTTGAGTAGCTAGTGCCAGGAGAGCTCCTGAAATTCAGACCCTTTCACCCACCTTCCCCCAACCCACCTTCCCACATTGTAAACCTTCATCCTTGGCTGGCCAGTGAGGATGGCATGGATCTGAAGATGACACACCTCCCTTAAAATAAAACATTCTGCAGCTGCAAAGCCTGTCTTATGGACAGAGCAAACACAACAAGCACTTAGTATCTCAATTAAATCCTTCCCTCCTCCATCCACTGTTCACAAGGCCACTTGCTGTGATTTGCCAAGGCCATGTGTCACTGTGTGAGGATATCCATGACTCTGCTGCCTTCTATAGTATATGCTCTGTTATTTTATGACTTTAATTAATTTTATTGCTACATACTTTATTACTTTTATTACAAACTGGTTTCTCCCTTAATGGTGCTTACTCCAGACCTTTAGATCCTCCCCGGGAGCTGCATGTAGGGTATCCTAGCACCCACTCCACTTACCATTGCTACCAATAAAAGCCATTCATACCATATAAACATCAACAAAGTGCTCGCCTTCATATGACTTGTTCAGAGGTGTAGATTTTCTGTCTTCCCTCTGCAGGTGTCAGACATTTGTGAGGCAGAAGTAAAGACAAAATGATGGGGCCTGTGGTGGGAGCCACTCAATATTTTGTCATGCTTCTAATTCTATGAATAAGATACTGTGGATTTGTTTCTTGCAATGTTTTTAGGTTTAGTTTTACAAGGAAATTATTTATGCAAATTTTAACTATCCTTTCAAGAATATAAACGAGTCTTGTTAAAATTAAAAATCAGCATTTGACAAGATTCAACCTCCATTTATGATAAAGGTCCTTGAAATTCTGGGGATAGCAGGAACGTAGCTTAACATAATAAAAGCAGTATATGACAAACCCACAGCCATTATCATTCTAAATGGTGAAAAACTGAAAGCCTTCCCTTTGAGATCAGGAACAAGGCAAGGCTGTCCACTCTTACCATTGCTTTTCAATATAATACTGGAAGTCCTGGCTAGAGCAATAAGGCAAGAGAAGGATATACAAGATATCCAAATAGGGAAAGAAGTAAAATTATCACTGTTTGCAGATGACATGATAATTGATATAGAAAACTCTTAAAACTCTACAGAGAAACTCATGAAAATAATAAGCTAGTTCAGTAAGGTAGTTGGTTATAAAATCAACACACAAAAATCAGTCACCTTATTATATGCAAAAAAAATCAGTCTGAAGAAAAAGAAATTAAGAAAACCGCCCCATTCACAATTATACCAACAAAAATTAAATAACTGGTAATAAACTTAGCAAAAGATGTGAAAAACCTATACAAACAGAATTATAAAACATTGCTAAAAGAAATGGAAGAAGACACAAAGCAATGGAAAGGCATTCTTTGCTCATGGATTGGAAGAATCACCTTCATCAAACTAGCCATCCAACCAAAAGCCATCTACAGATTCAATGTAATTATAATAAAAATCACAATGACATTCTTCAAAGAAATAGAGCAAATACTATTGAAATTCACATGGAATAATAAAAAAAGCTCAAATAGCCAAAGCTCTCCTGACCACAAAGGAGAGAGAGGATGGAAGAATTGCATGCCCAGACTTTAAATTATACTACAAAGCCATAATAATTAAGACAATATGGTCCTGGAAAACAGACACACAAACCAATGGAACAGAACTGAAAGTCCAGAAATAAAGTCATACATATATGATCAATTAACCTACGATAAAGGAACAAAAATATATATAACGGAACTAGGATAGTCTCTTCAACAAACGGTGCAGGGAAAACTGAACTGCCACATGCAAAAGAATGAATCTAGACTACTCCCTCACACCATGTATTAAAACCAGCTCAAATGGATAAAAGACTTGGATGTAAGACCTGAAACCATAGGAGACAATACGGGCAAAACACTCCAAGAACTATACTTCAAAAATGTCTTTCAGGACACATCTATAGATGCTTTAAAAAAAAAAAAGTGAAGGAAAATATAAACAGCTGGGGCTGCATCAAACTAAAAAGCTTCTGTACAGCAAAAGAGATAGTAACCAAAACAAAAAGAAAACCAGACGAACAGGAAAAGATGTTTGCCCTCTACACAAGTGATAAGAGTCTGATAACAAAGACCCACAAGGAACTCACACAACTTAACAAAAACAAAGCAAAAAGCCCAGTCAAAAAATGGGGCAAAGAACTAAAAAGACACTTCTCAAAAGAAGAAATACAAATGGTCCATAGTCATATGAAAAAATGCTGAACATCACTAATAATCAGGGAAATGCAAATCAAAACCACAATGAGATATCATCTCACACCATAAAAGTGGCCCATATCAAACGAAAAACAAAATAAGACAAAAATGGGCAACAACAAATGCTGGGATGGATGTGGGGAGAAAGGGACACTTTTACACTGCTGGTTGGAATGCAAACTGATCCAGCCACAATGGGAAGTTGTGTGGAGGACATAAACTACTGAAAATGGAACTGCCATTAGATACTACAATCCCACTTCTGGGAATTTACCCAAAGGATACAAAAACACTAATTTAAAAGGACATCTGTACTTGGATGTTTATTGCAGCACTATTTACAATAGCCAGAATATGGAAATAACCCAAATGTCCCAACACAGATGAATGGGTCAGAAAATTGTGGTTTTTGTACACAATGTAAAAATCAAAAAGACAAACTTATTTCATTTGCAGCAACATAGATGGAGCTAGAAGGAATCATGTTAGAGGAAATAAGCCAGAAAGAAAGAGAGAAACACTTATATGAGGGATATAGGGAAAACAAGCAAACGGGCAAGAAAAATTTGAAACTGTCAACAGAACTGAAGCATAGCACAAGAGAGGGGAATGGGGGAGGGATGGGCACATGAAATTAAGATGGTTCGTGGGTGATAAGGTAGTGGGAGACCCTTAAGGTAGACAATGATGTATATATATATATATATGTGTGTGTGTGTGTGTGTGTGTGTGTGTGTGTGTGTGTGTGTTTGTGTGTGTGTGCAATTAATTTAAAATAAAATTCAATTTTAAAAAATGAGTTGTTTTGTTGGGCACTGTCAACAGCCAAACTTCCTAAGGTGAGAGATAGGAGACCACATGGCATTCAAATCAGCAGGTATGATGAGAGACTAGCATGCCCTGTGGAGCTCCTGTCTGAGTCTGCAGTCCAACAAAAATTGACACCAAGATTCCGGTGATTTATTTGACAGGTAAATCCAGGAAGCAAAATGAGGAAGTGGGAAACATTATCAGGGAAGGAAGAGGAGCCAGAAGAAGTGGCTGTTTACCACCATGAGTCAGTGGGGCTTCATCCCACAGGGGCCTTCTGGAATAATGGAACACACCTTGTGTCATCCTTCTGTGGTATGGGATGGGGAAGCTGGAGCATTGACCCACCAATCTTCATCTTCCATTGGTTAGGATTGCCCCTGGAGCCCTGATTCCACACACTTTGGGGGTGCTCCTATCAGGGGCAGAGTGAAGTGAGAGGATGCCTGGTAAAGACCTTTGGTAAAGGAGAGGGATGCAGCTTTTGAAATAGGAAGATGTCAGTTTTCTGGAAGCCTGGTATAGGTGAATTCAAAGACACCAAAGAGACATAGGTTGCATCATTGATAGCATGTTTCTCTGTGGAGAGAGAAACAAAACCACCCACTTTAACAGAGATGCTTATTGTTGGCTATGAGAATAATGTATTTTTACATTTTGTCATAGAGAATTTTGGCTGCTCTAACAAAAAGGTCATACACAGTGTGTCCTCAGTTGAAAGTTATCATCTCTCTCACATCTCTTCTTATGGGGTCATTTGTCCCCTTTCTTGAGGGCTCCAGTCCAGAAAATGGCATTGCTTGTTTATAATGGGTACCTTGGGTTGTTGTGGTGATGAAAAGGATATTGGGAATGAGACTGGAGTGAAGAATGATACAGGGCCATCTGCAAAAGTTTTCTCCCGTGGGCTACCCTCTGGTGCTTTTTGTGAGTTCAATGAAAGCGCCTAAGAATCTGAAAAACCAGGTCGCCACGAAGTCTTTAATTGTCTTCCCACTGAGAGATAGGTTCTGTGTCCCCTGTTCCTGAACTTTGGGTGTGAATTTGACTGCTTTGGTCAAAAGCATGTAGTGGAATTAATGTTATAGAATTCCTGAGACTAAGTAGGAAGTGGCAATGCAGCTGATGATTGTTAGCTGAAGTTCCCATGTCCTAAGAGGCCATCGTACCTGAGAACACCATGTTCAGGGGAAACCAGGCCATGTGGAGGAACCAGATATACGCACTCAGACCTGCACATCTGATCTGCAAGTTCAGGTGCTATTCAGGTAATTGAGAAAGTTCTTGGAGATTCTAGCCCACAGGTATTAAGTGAGCCTCAGACTGTCTTCCCAGTCGTAGCATCAGATCATGGGCCAGTGAAGTACTCACTTTGCCTCTCCAATCCCTGACCTACACAATCCACTGGCATAATAAAATGGTGGTGGCTTTAAACCACTAAGTTTGAAAAACACTCAGAAGCTGCCCACAGCAGGGGCATGAGGAGAGGTTACAAATCAGGGCAGGGGAGAGCACAAAGGACTGTGGTGAGGGACCATGGGTGGTGAGAGAACTACAGAGACCACACCAGAGGAGAAGAATCAAAAATTAACCAATTATAATTGCAAAGACATGGAAACAACCCAAATGTCCCAAAACAGATGAATGGATGAAAAACATGTGGAATATATACACCATGGGATATAACTCACCAATGAAAAGTGACAAATTTGATGAATTTATAGCAAGGATGTACCTAGAAAAAATAATATTAGCAGAAACAAGTCAGATAGAAAAAGACAGAAACCAAATGGTTTCACTAATATATGGGACATAGGAAAAACAAAAGGCCAGGATGAAAAGTCAAACCAAGCTTACAGCCAAACTAAAGTACACAACTTGGGGGAGGGGGTGAGTGGGAGCGGTCAGGGTCAGGGAGGGGAGTAGTAGTAGTAGGTGAACCCCGGGGAATACAATGATGTGAAATATATATATATATACTATAAAAAAATAAAAACTGTAAAATGAAAAAAGTTAATCATTCTAGAGGACTTAGCATTTTCTTCTTAATTCAGAATCATGAATGTAAGATGATTTATATTCAGTGTTCCTCAATGTTCAAATCTACTATGCTTTTAATAAAATTTTATTTATAATAAAAAAGCAAAAATTAACCAAGATGAAGAAAAATAAATAAAACACTATATCTCAAACTGGGTACAGTGGCACGTGCCTGTAAGCTTCAGCCTATAAAGCGGCTGGGGCTGGGGATTGCAATTCAAGTCCCGCTCGGGGCGACATAGTGAGCCCTAGTCCCAAAAAAATAACTGGGCATGGTGGCACGCGCCTGTAATCCCAGCCATCTGGGAAGTTGAGGCCAGGGATTGCTTGAGTCTATGGTACGCTGGGCAGCGTGAGCCTGCAGTTCCACGGGCAAAAATAGCGAGACTTAGTCTCAAAAAAAGAAAAGAAAAAACTAAATCTCCTTGAAAAACATAATGAAAAATAAACTGCTAAGTTTGGGGGTAGTGCTACATAGCAATAATAGCCAGAACGCCAGAACAGGGATGTAAGACAATTCCTTTAGGTTCCCTAACCTCTCTAAGAAAGCCCTGTCTTTTGAGCCTTTTCCTGGTGTGTACTAGTGGAGCACAACAGGTGCCTTGGTTGGTGTGATGCAGTCACTCGCAGCTAAGTAGGTGTGAACCTATGCCTTAACTTTGAATCATATACAGTGTTGTAAACCAATGCTACCTCAATAAAACGTGTAAATAACAAAAATACTCTGGGGGGAATATTTATGTGTGTGTATGTGTGTGTGTGTGTGTGTGTGTGTGTGCCTGTAGACTCCTATATGTGTGCCCTTTCCCCTCTCAAAAGCACCCCAATCTAGTAATAATTTGTTTGGAACTCTAATTTCTCTACTTCTATCACTTCATCTTCATCTAGGGTTTATTATTGATTTGGTTATGGCTGATCCTTTGTCAGCCAGAGTCAAATATTCCACACAAATAAGTGAAATCACTTGGTATTTGTCTTTCTCCTTCTGATTTATTTTGCTCAACATTATCCCCTCCAGTTCCCTCCATGTTGTGGCAAAGGGCAGTTAATCTCTCTCCTTTTTTTTATATATATATAGCTAATTAGTGTGTGTATCCCATTATATTTTATATATATAATCGCACATTTCTTTAAACGAAACCAACCCCTAACTTCTTAGCAGCAATAATGAGCAAGAATTATGGTTTTTCACACGGTATCTCAGATACTTTGAAACAGACTTGTTAAACGCAGCCCATTTTTCTCATTCCTGGTTAGAATGCTCCAAATCATCTTTTGCACAAGGATCAGGAAGTGAGTCAAGGCAGGAACAGGTGATGGTTAATGTCCTTTCTGGGTCACAAATTTGAGAGACTTGTGTGAAAATTCATCCATACCGGGCTCAGCCCTACGTAGCATATCTTTCTAGAGACTTCTGACGAATAAAATCCCTTTCCCATGCCCTTATCGTTCATTTTCTCGCGTCTCCCTTATGTAACTGGGAATTTGGGGCGTGGAGCCGAATTTCCCTTTAAAGATGACGTCTCTAGTCAATGAGTAACGTCAAGTGTCAGCTGAGGCGAATGCATCACCGAATCCCAACTAATCTTTTCCGATGACCAGTTTCCCGGCGATGCCCAGGACCCGGCCACCCTTTCACCCGAGCCCGAGGCGCGGGCCCGCAGGCGGCCGTGGGGAGAGCGACGCCGCCGCCTATTGGTCCGTCGGAGCCACGCCCACGCGCGCCCCGCCCCCCGCACGTCCTCGGGCCCGCGCGCCGCCGCCCTCCGCGACAATCAGTCGCTGACAGCCGCGGCGCTGCGAGCTGCTCCCCGCCCGCAGAGGCAGGTAAGCGGCCTTGTCCCCGCAAACGCCCAGCGCGGAGCACGGGCTTTCTCGGGCGCGGGGTGCTACCGGGCCCGCGGAGGCCGAGAGAAGCCTTGGGGCCGAGGCGCCGGCCGAGTCGGGGGGCCGGGGGACTTCCCGGCGGCGCGGCGCGTGGGACCGGCCTCGCTGCGTCGGTTTGGTTGCCGATGACGCGGCTCGGCGTTACCGTTCTGGGTGGGAAGGCTCCTCGCATTCGGAATGGGGGCGGGGCGCGCCGGGCCAGACCCCGCGAGGAAGCCTGTCGTTCCCCCTCCACGCGTGTCCTTGGCGGGAGCGGGATGGGCGAGTCGCGCGGCCAACGGGGGCGTTCGGCCCGTGTCCACGCAGCCGACGGGCTTCAGGGACATGTACCTGGGGTCCGCGGAGACTCGGGTTCCCTGCCCGCTGGCCGCTCCTGGGAAACAGCCAGGAGGAGGTGGGGGCGTCCCTGGGCGAGGCCCGCACCCTCCCGAGGCCCAGGGGTGCGTGGGTCGGAGGAGCGGGCGCCCGCGTCTCAGCGGGAAAGGAATCCCGCAGCACTTGGGGCCACCCGCCGCCTAGCAATTCCCACGAGCCTCCCCACACCCCTCGTCCATGCCCGAGGGAGCCTTGCCTGCTGCCAGCCCCGACGCTAGGGGCGTGGGCGGGGCCTCGGGCTTCGGAGGGGTGGGGCCTCGGGAGGCCCCGCCCTCCACTCGCGGGCCGGGGGCCAGGGTCTGAGGACCTCTAATGACACAAACCCACTTTCAGTTACTTAGTTGTGCCTCTGGAAAGACAAGTCGGAGGGAGGGGCCCGGGCGGCAGCGTCCCTGGGATGACTGGGATGACAGGCTTTCTCCTCCTGGGCTGGGGGCCGCCTTCATGTCTGATTACTGAGCAAAGGGCAGAAATCAGATTTTACTGTCTTTTCTACTTATCTCTGTGGTAGCCACAGCAAAGAGAATCATAAACCCATTGCTGTCACATCCCTCACCTCAAAGCCACTGCTTTCTGTTTTTTAATTTCCTTATCAGCAGATTGATACATAACATGCAATTTGACCACCCTGAGATTATCTTCATGACCACGTTACATTTTCTGGTGTTTAGAGCATGGTGGGTTAATAAGCAGTTCCCATATGCTGAACATTTGAAGTGTTTCCCTCATGAAAAACTCCAGGTTTCATAGAATTAGAGCTTTTGATAGATCAGATTATGAGGATAGAGATAGAACATTGACTAAAAATATCATACCTTCAGAGAAATGAACAGTTCTCAGATTTGAAGAAGAAAACAGCCACCATTGAGAAGGAACGGTTTTATCTACACAAACCCTGAACAGCTCTTACAGTGAAAAAGAATTAACCAGGAAAGGAAAGAAAGCAGAGAACTAGGATGTGATTGTTTATTTTTTTGTATCTGACACAAGTTTTCCGTAATTGTGAAAGAAAATTATCAAGATTATATCAGGTGGTGTGGTGAAGTGATGACTAATTTGCAGAATAAAATGCAAATTGAAGCAAGTTTGGGTCATCATTTTACAGATGCTGAATTAACAAAAGCAGCATCAAAACAGCAACCCAGCTGGGAAGTTGCCTCAATTCCTGCAAATGCAGCTACTGGGGAAGTGGCCTGGCATTGGTGTTAGAAAGATGATGGTGTAACTAAGTTCATGACCTTGGACATTCTCCCTAACTTCCCCGTCCCCCTTTTATCCAGTCATAAAATCAAGAAAGAGATACTTGTTAGTTTTAACCATCAATGCACTGACCCTCAGTACAAACATGCATCTCTATTTCTTTCCTAGTCACACCCCACTAAGGACACTGAATCAGTCCCAGTTTTTTGTTAGCAACCTGCTAGTGCCTGAGGTGACCCAGAAACCCCACTCCTGGGAATTTACCTGCAGTTGAACAAACAAACAAGAAGAGGGAAAAGCAGCCATATGCAGGCATGTATTCGGGGCAGAATGATCTAAAATTAGAACCAACTGGGAAACAACCTAAATGTCTAACAGCAGGGCACTAGCTAAGAAAATCATGACATATTATGAAAGGGACATTATGTAACAATCAAAATTCATGTTTTTGGAACCTGTGATCCATGACAGGTCAAAGATCAGGTTTCAGATCTGTCTACTTACAGTCAAATGCATGTTGAAAAATCTGAAATATAAAGCATTCAATAATGAAAGTTTTAATAGAAATTAAAAGTGATTTCAACTTCATTTTTATTCATGTATTTTTCTAAATATAATTCTAAAGTAGTTCACAGGTTTCCATTTTTAAAATGGAATGGGGACTGGGCACATGCCTGTAAGCAGCAGCCTAGGAAGGATCGAGGTTTGAGTCCCACCCGGGGCACATAGACCTAGTTCCAAAAAAATAGCTGGGCATGGTGGCGTGTGCCTGGGAAGCTGAGGCTGGGGATCGCTTCAGTCTGTGGTACCCTGGGCAACGTGAGCCTGCGGTTCCACAGGCAAAAATAGTGAAACCTAGTCTCATTAAAAAAAAAAAAAATGAAATGGACCCACCATTTTCTGTGTGGAGAGAGTTAAAGCTCACCATCATGTTTACTTCTCTTTCAGCCAACCTCATTTTTTTCCCACATATTTTCACTTTTCTTGAATAGACTGACAAATGGCTTAGTCATTTATTATTAGGGGTTTTTTTTATAAAGAGCCTTTTCTTAGACTGATTTGTCAATTGTTTTTTTCTTTTTTGATTTTTTAAGGGGTTCCTGAATATATTGAAAAACTGAACAATTTCTGCAACGTCAAAGGCATTCTCTGCCCGGAGGCACAAATCCAGCGTAGTTGAACCACGACAGATGTATGTACCCTGGAATCTCTATGGTCTTGTGATAGTTAAAAGTCACCAACTGCCACATAAAACATGGGTCCGGAGAGGCTGTGATCTTAAGCCATGCTTTGGGGGCAACTAGGGCTATAGACGTAACTCACACCTATTGCATCATCTTTTCTTGAGAATCAAGCTTGATTTTTTAGGGAAAGGACCACACCTTCCTCTAGAATCATGCCAAATTACATAAGGAAGGAACCATTTTAAAAAATATATAATAAAACAATAACGTAGCAAGCATTTCTTCACCAGATTAATACTGAGAATGACTGTCAACCAGCTGACAAAGTGTTTTATGAGGTGAAAGGTTTTCTAAGCTGTAGTGTTAGTTTACCTATTCCTTTCTCCCTTTTTAGATCTAATTTCTTCTCCCGAGCCAACTATGTCAACTGCAAACAGCCTCATATTAAATATTCAAGACATGCCTGTATCTAACCCAGTGATTACTACAGCATTATACAGCAACCTATGGGTGAATAGTGTGGGCAGCAGTTCTTTGAACCTGGGAGAGAATTTTTCTTCAATTTGTTCATCCCTTTTCTCTTACCCTGATCTGCTTACTACTATTATTACATTACTGTGTGATCACTTCAAGGGAGGTGCGTCCTTTTGTCAACAGCACTATAACTTGTTGAGTTACACTTCAGAGGACCTACCTCAGAAGCCTGGTATAATTCCCTTGGGAGCTGTTAGACCTGCACACCTTGGAGGTAGTACCAGTTACTTTCCAGACCATCACAATAAAGCAGTAATGTGCTCAGAGACACACTTGAAAGTTGGAGCCAGTAGCCATGTTGTATTCAGGGTTGTCACAAACCCTCAGTTTACGTAAAAGGCAGTATCTGTGAGGTGCAGAAAGGCAAAGTACACTAGGACAAAGCTGGCTGGTGTACTCTGAGATCCCTTTGTTAGATGCTCCTGGGGGTAGGCTCCAGCAGTGTTGCTTTTTAAAAACTCCAGGTAATCCTGATGGCGAATAGGTTGGGGCTTTTCTCCCTGTTCAGTCAAGAGCTAGGTGTCAGGGCACCAGTGAAAACCCCTGGCCATAAATATTTCTACAAGTTTTAATATAGCTTGCATCACATTCTTTAAGGAGTAGTGACTTCAGAAGACTCATATGACAAATGAGCTCTACTCAATAAAGGCAGGAAATGAGGGGAGGGTGTGTGCTGTTTAGTGCCACTTGCCAGATTAACAATTAAGTTTCAAGTGGTAACATGCTCTGAATATCAGAAGTTTGGCCCCTGGCACAGGCCCTGGGCAAGTTCCTACCAATTCTCAGTTCTCAGGTATGATGGAAATAGGATGATTGTGATGATCTATGGATGCTTTGTACCTTCTCTCTCTTTCCATTGTCATTCATGTGTGCATGTCACATGAGTCTATTTATTATAACTTTGTAAGGCATTTCAATACCTGGCAGGCCAAGCGCACCCTGGTTTTTCCTTCAGTTATCTCTTCAGTCTTCTTAATTTTGAGCAATCATTTCATCATGTTCTTTAAAATTTCTTTTGAATTCTGACTGAAATTGTGTTGACTTTATGAATGATTAAGAGGTGAATTGGTTTTTTCAGTACTGGTTTTTCCAACCAAAAACATTGTGTATGTCTTTCATATGTAAGTGATGCCATCCGGTTTTTGTCTTTTGAAGGAGAAAAATGGTGTCACTTGTGTGGACTGTAGAGAAACAAAAAGGGTCAGATAAAGCCAACCAATAACAAACTTCTGTAAATTTGACAGTCTTTCACTTATGCTTCTCAGAATTTTAAACCTTCTCATATAAGCCCTACTTTTTAATTTTTAGGTCAACTCCTAGAAGATTTTAATTTTTTATTGCTACTATGAGTGGAATTTTTTTCCCTATATTAGATCAATCTAAATTCAACTGTCTTGGGGACTTTATATATTTTATATATATATATATTTATATATAAGTTTATATTGATATATCTATATATCAGTTTAAAAAGCAGCTTCCCTAGTGAGCTTGCTTCCTTATTCTAAGCTTTTTTGGGGCTTATTTTCCTAGTAGAAAAATTAGATACAGTTAGAACTTCCAGAATAATTAAAATACCAATAATTGCTTGCATTCTTAGCTTGTTCACTACATGTATGGTATTCCTTTCCTCTTTTAATTAAGATAAAAAGTGAACTGTGTGTTTGTGATAGCGATTCATAATAGCTTCAACTTTTAAAAAAATAAGAAATGGATATTGATTATAATTGAAAACTTTTTCAACATCTACAGATGTAAAGGATGATGTTGTTCCTCCTTAACCTAAGAATAGAATTCCTGATTTTGAGCCATTCTTGTATTCCTAAAAAAAAAAAAAAAAAAAAAAATCAGTGGCATTTTCTTTTGGTACTTGTCACCTGTTTTACTGGCTGAGCCCTGCACTCAGAGTACTGGAGTTTGAATCTTGGCTGTTAGCACTGCTTCTCAGATGAAGATGCCCAAATGTCTATCTTTACTGAGATTCAGATTCTCAATAACAGTTACCTAAATTGATGCTCCCTCCTGGATCTCTCATAGATGGGACAAAGTTAACATGTTCAAGTTAAAACTCCCCTGAGCAAAAGCATCCACCAGTCTTCCCTGTTTCTGTAGATGGCATGGTCACCAAAGCCACAAACTTACAAATTCAATCCATTTGTCAGCAGCTTCATCCTAAGATACTGACATCTTTATAGTACTGAATTTCCCAATCAAGACCATGGACTACCTTTCTATTTTTATAGATCAACTTTTCTGTTCTTTATGGGAATTGTTAAAAATTTCTTCAATCTCATTTTTTCCTAGGTACATCAAACAGAACACTTTTTATCAAGTTAGGGGATTTTCCTTTATCAAGTTAAGGGAGTTTCCTTCTTTTCTTTTTTTTTAACAATGATTTATTTATTTTGATTTTTAATCAATTCCACACATATATTTCGTACATCGTCATATGCCATGAGGTTCTCCCACCACCTTGTCACTCATGAACTGTCTTCTTAATCTCATCCCTCCCCTGTTCTCACCTTCCCTCCCCCTCCCTTGTTCTGTGCTTTAGTTCTGCTGTCAGTTTGTTAGTTTTAACATTCTTGTCCTTTTGCTTGTTTTCCCTATATCCCGCATATAGGTGAGATCATCCAGTATTTCTCTTTTTCTTTTTGGCTTATTTCTGCTAACGTGATTCCTTCTAGGTTCCTTTTATTCTTAGTCTGCAAAAGTATTTTTTTTTTTAGTGATAATTAGAAGTTGACCTTTATCAAATACTTAATGTCTTTAAATGTAGCAGGGCACTGGCCACAGCCTCCCTATTCACAGTATCTTAGATGAATAATGTCACAGTACAACCAGGGATTCAAAAACCCAGTCTCCATACCCACAATTTCTTTCACCAGCATTGTAGTCACAGATATTTCACTTGATCTTTCGGAATCTAAGTGTAGAGGGTGATTTGTAGAGAGGCTTGGATTAAAATCACATACTATCTCCCTATTTTGATCACAAATAGAACAAGATTCTTCAAGGTTTTGTGTGAGCTTTGAGTCTGTCTTGTTTTCAAAAATAATTATCTAGTTCAAAATGTCATTTTTAAATGCTTTTCATAATTATTTTTATTCTCAACCAATTTTTAAATCACTTGTCTTAATATGTTGTCTAATTTGATGTCACTTAACATATTCTGTGATTATGCAGCTTATCTGGACTTCACTTTTAATAAAATCCTACTCAGCAGCATCTCCCCATGACTCTGATGCCCCAGTTGCCTTTATCTACAGTCCATGGCCCTTGCTCAGCTCCAGATTCACCAAGGCAACTGCCTACTGCTATCACTTGTCACGCAAAACCAAGTCTTGCCAAAACCAAGCCTTCATTTATCTCCCTGAAGACCTGCTCCACCTCTGTACTCAGGACTCGTGGTCACCCAGTCCAGAAACCTGGTGTCACTCAACTCTTCTAGTCTCTTGCCTTCCATGTTAAGCAACAATTCCTCCAGAAACTACCTTCTCTATCAAGTCATCCACTGCTCTCCTTCCTCTGGCAAGGTTACCATCTTCTACTTTGACTACCTTCTGACTAGTTTTCCTGTTCTCTCTCTTTCTTTCTCTCTCACGCACACACACATGCACACACACGCACATCCCCAATCCATTCTCCGTAATGTTCTTTCTGAGAGCTCTTCAGTGGTGCCCCCAGGGCCTTTAAGATCAACCCCCACACTCTTAACATGCCATATAATTTCTGTGACAAATTACCTAACTTCTCTTGAGAATGAAAGATGCACCATTAATATTAGCATAGGAACAATCGATGTAACTACCCTGGGCAAGCATGATGTATACTCTCCCTGCCTGCCAATAGGCCTCTGTTACCTCTCTAATACACTGAAACCCCCACTCCTATGAAACACCTGTGCCACAACTCACCCTCCCTTCCTGTCTCCACTTGGAATGCTCTGTGGCCTACCCATTCCCTGTGCCTGCTCCCTGAAGACCAGGTCCCTTTCTGCCCCCACTTTGTGCTGTCATCCTGACACAGATGTCCGCATGAACTTAGAGCTGTGACTCTCACAACCCTGAGTGAGGCATGTTCAAAGCTAAAGCCAGCATCATCCCCCTTGCCGCCACCTCTTCCTCCCACTTTGACCTTTCCTGGTAACATTTCCCTCCATTCCTCATGGTTGCCAGCACAGGAAGTAAATGTTTATATCACTGCATTGAAGATGCTTGACAGCTGACCATTGACAAAAAGAATGTTTTGAAAATTTATTAATATGCCTCACTTTTGATCTCCATGGGAACTATTCAATTTTTTATGCTTTTTAAAAATGTAGTTATTTTTATGCTTTATTATAGACATTTGCACACTCATCCAGTCAGTCAGCGCTTACTTTGCATGTCTATCAGGGACTAGTGTAGGCACTGGGAACACTACAAAGCACAACTCCCACCCTGGAGGAACCAACATCCCTGTGGAGAGGATGAACAATAAGTAAAGGATAAATAACATATGTCCAGTAGACATCACTGTGCTGGGGGAAGATGAAACAGGGTAAGGGGATAGGATGGTGGCATTGAGCCAACCTGAGTCTCCTGAGTGACTGGCCTCAGCAGCAGCAAGTGCAAATTCAAGAAGAAAACCTGCTTGCTGACTTCAGGCCCTGGGGGATGGCAGGACACTGGAGCCAAGTGATGGGGGGTGCCTAACCAGCATGGTCACGACTTTGGGCTTTATCCTGAGTGTGAACAAGCTGTGAACTGAATGCTGCCTGGAGACAAGGGAAGTGGCACTGTGACCTGCACGTTAAAAGCTTCTCTCGGGCAGGCTGAGTGCAGAACACGCAATGGGAGCCAGAAGCAGGAATGAGGGGGTGGGAGATGTCAGACTCTGTCAAAGGATGTTGAGAGGTGACAGAGGCTCCATCTAGGATGGGAAACTGACCGGCATCAGGATTTAGGATTGCTTTTCCACGTGGGTCTGATGAGATTTGCTGGTAAGATTCAGCGTGTACTCTAAGAAAAAGAAAATTCAAGAATTACTCTGTGGTGTTGGCTGGGTTTGGTTCATTGGGGTGAATGAGAAAGAGGGTGATATCACCCTTTAGCTTGGGAGTGACTGACTGAGGAGGTTATCCAAAGCCCATTTCCTTGAGGTGTTTGAGCTGAAGTGTGAACAACATGGAGACCAAAAGTTGTGTCCCTTGAGCAAAAGGAGAGGAGGTCAGGGGAGCGTGTGGCAAAGACTGGGGTCCCAGGAGTGGGCATCCAGAAGTGAGGCTGGGAAGCATACCCTGAACCCTGCCTTTCTGGCCTTTCCTCCAAAAGAACCTCCAAGATTTTCTAACTGGCATCATCTAAGCAGTTTAATTTGACTTAAAACCTTCAAATGTATTTTTGTTTAACCACCAAGACATTTCAACAATGCTGGTAGAATCATAAACAGGATGTTAATTCATTTATTTGTTTAATCTTTCTTCTTCCTCTGGATATTATCCAGTGTGGTCTTTAACGCAAAAGGATATAAAAATCATTTTCTAGGCCGGGCACGGTGGCTCGTGCTTGTAAGCTTCAGCCTAAGAAGCGGCAGGGGCTAGGGATCGCGGTTCGAGTCCCGCCTGGGGCCCGTATAGTGAGACCTAGTTCCAAAAAATAGCTGGGTATGGTGGCGCATGCCTGTAATCCCAGCTACCTGGGAAGCTGAGGCTGGGGATTGCTTCCCTGGGCAACGAGAGCCTGCGGTTCCATGGGCAAAAATAGCAAGACCCAGTTTCCAAAAAAAAAAAAAAAAATCATTTTCTTTTTTTAAATAATGTATTTTAATTGTAAAATACATTATATCATTTTAAGTTTTAATAGTCCAGTATTTTTTTGTATTTCAAAACTTTCATTGGTATAATTTCTGTACCTGTAAAGTTTATCTCAACAATTTAAGATAGTTAGAATGTCTTGACTACTTACTAGTGCTCATTAATAACCTAAAATTCTACTGTTTCCATTGCATAGAGCTTTTATTATGTCTGGCATTTGTTAAAAATCATTTTCTAGTGTTTGCTGCCCTTTTGATTTGAAAATGACCCCAGGACTGGAGACCAGACTGCCCTCAGCAGTACTGTGTGTGCCATTTTGGCCTTATGGCTCGTGATGTTCTGGACAGTATGGTTTGACATGGAGCACAATAGAAACTGTGTCCTCATCACTCTGTGTCTTTGACCTCTACCCATGGAACTGAGCTCCCGGGGTCAATGAGATCTCTTCTTGAAAGGAGATTTTTTTAGTTGACACCTATGCATTCTGCAAAGCATCATAGATGATCCAGGATATTTGGCTTGTATTTTCCTAGCCTCTACTCAGCCCTCTCATGTGAGACCTGCAGCTATTGTATCAAAAACTAGAAGAAAATAAGCCATTAAATGCTGGACTAAAACTCACTGTATGAGTGACTACAAACCGTGTGAACCCAGCCATTCTCTTTCTTGTTTTAATTTGTACCAAGCATCTTTAATTGCTTTGACCAGCACTTTTACATCAAAAATTTTTTTTTAATTTTATTGTTTTTACAAACATTGCTCATGTTTGTAAAGTTATTGTTACCCTTTGGCATGGTCCTCCCACCTCCTCTTCTCCTAGTCCCTCCCTCTGTTCTCTCCAGCTCCTCTCTCACTGCCAGTCGTTTGTCGATGTTTAGCCCATTGGTTTCTTCCTTTTCTTTTCTGGGCCAGTGTCCTTTTCCTGGGTGAAGCCCCACATTCCTGGGGCACCGCAGACCAAGCAGTCCAAATCTCCCAGAATAACCTTGAGGCAGGTGGCCCATCTGCACACATGGGGAAACCTGCAGGGCAGGTGTGTGGGGTGACTCTCCAGGGTCCTTCACTGTGGCATTTCCTGGGGTGGAGGAAACTGTCTTTTTTTCTCCAGACCCTTATGTTCTCTGAAATCAGTGCCCTTTGTTCTTTCTGGTTATCTCTTCCACTCACTCCAATGTCTGTCCTGTGGTACTGCTTCTTAGCCTTACAGTTCTGGCATCCAGCATTGGGAGCCCATCTCACCGCTGGCAGCAGGGAAGTTCCCTGGTGGGGACAGACCACAGCAGATGGTTGGTCTGGCTGGTCTCTTCTCTCATGGTTCGCAGTTCACCATTGGGCTGCTGTCACCTCGCTGTGGCTTTCTTCCCCCATTAGGAAGGGGGGAGGACTCTTCTCTCACCTTGAAAAGTGTCTCTGGACCTGGAGTTTAGTCCCCAGCACCAGAAATATTGTGGGTGTTACTCTGTGACATGTCTTGACTCTAGTTCATCTCACAGTCTTGTTTCTCCTGGTTCTGACCATGCTCTTTTTGGCCAGAATCCAGCCATTTTTACATGACTTTGAACAGCCCCACCTGTCTGTGGAAAGGAAGATAAATTTACAGGTGGCCTTGCAAAATCCTGCAAGTTTCCTGTTTCAAAAAAAAAAAAAAAAAAAAGATTGCATTGTGAATTCCTTTTAAGAAATTCTTGTTGGTATGTTTGTGCTCAGGGGATCTTAATTCCTTCACTTAACAAACGTCCATTGTGTGTCTGCTCTGTGCCAGGCACTGCCCTGGCCCCTGGGAAGACAGCAACAAACGAGAGACTTGCTTGACATTCCCAGCAAGGAAAGAAGACATGAGCTGGCTGCTTCCTATTTCATTACTGCAGCAATCACTCGTGGGGGAGGGGGATTTCCTTTGTAGGCATTACACTCCCAAGACTTCATAAGGACCACCCCAGCGTGCTCAAGGCAGTTCACACAGCAGCCAGGGACTTGTCTCCACTCCCAGCCCCTCAGATATTGCTCCAAGAAAATGAGATTCATAGTGGTGGTTAAGGGGTCCCCTTGGAATAGAGGTGCAGGCTCCACTGGAGCCCCTCTCTTTCATAACAACCCAGAAGGCACAGTTCCATCTGCCCCCTACCCCCACCTCCTCCCTCTCAGGATGTGGGTGGCTGCAAGAATTACTGCCCTAAAGCGCAAAGCTAGGGCAAACCCACCAGGTGTTTCTATTTCTCCTGGTCCAAAAGCAGTGTTATCAATCAGTGGTTATTTTTACCACAAGCAACTTCCCAGGCATTCCACCTTTATCAAGTTCCCAGGAAAAGGAACCAGAAATTATCTTAAGGTCAAATGTGTCATTAGAGAGTGAGAAGGAATGTTAACCCTTTGCTAGCAGCCACTTTTGCAGTAAGTGCTGAAAGGGGCTGTACAGTACGGGGCATGGGGGGCCTAGCTGAGGAGAGCTGGGGCCACCGCTCTGCACCCACAGGGTGAGCAGCTGGTGCTGCTGAGCGGTTTCAACTCAAACACGGGTCGCTAACGCCATCTTCATTTTGCAGATAAGCCATCATGGTGAAAAACCACATGGGCTACTGGATGCTCGTTCTCTTTGTGGCCACATGGAGTGACGTGGGCCTCTGCAAGAAGCGGCCGAAGCCTGGAGGAGGATGGAACAGTGGGGGGAGCCGATACCCAGGCCAGGGTAGTTCTGGAGGCAACCGTTACCCACCCCAGGGTGGTGGCGGCTGGGGTCAGCCCCACGGTGGTGGTGGCTGGGGACAGCCTCACGGTGGTGGTGGCTGGGGACAGCCCCATGGCGGTGGTGGTTGGGGACAGCCCCACGGTGGAGGCTGGGGTCAAGCTGGTGGCGGCCACAATCAGTGGAACAAGCCAAATAAGCCAAAAACCAACATGAAGCACGTGGCAGGTGCTGCCGCTGCAGGGGCTGTTGTGGGGGGGCTGGGCGGCTACATGCTGGGGAGCGCCATGAGCAGGCCCCTCATTCATTTTGGCAACGACTATGAGGACCGGTACTATCGCGAGAACATGAACCGTTACCCCAACCAAGTGTACTACAGGCCAGTGGATCAGTACAACAACCAGAACAACTTCGTGCACGACTGCGTCAACATCACCGTCAAGCAGCACACGGTGACCACCACCACCAAGGGCGAGAACTTCACTGAAACCGACATCAAGATAATGGAGCGCGTGGTGGAGCAGATGTGCATCAACCAGTACCAGAAGGAGTACCAGGCCTCTTACCAGCGGGACGCCAGCGTGGTCCTCTTCTCCTCCCCACCCGTGATCCTCCTGATCTCGTTCCTCATCTTCCTGATCGTGGGATGAGGCCCACCCTCTTGCTTTCACCGTCTTCACCTTGTGTCAGGTTGGGGAGGGGATGCCGACCTGCAGCCCCTTTCTTGGTGGTATCTCCTTCTTGCTTCTCTCTTTTTCACCCCTAGGCTAATACCCTGGCTCTGGTGGGCACTGGGAAATATAGAGTAGACCAGGATGCTAGCCACGCAAGCCCCGTCCCACTGGGTCCTTCCTGGGCCAGCGCTAATGCCAGGCTGATAAGAGTATAACAGCAAATGACCACTGGTTGATCCAGGCTTATTTTGTGTCTTGTGCAATGGGGTGGAGGCTAAAACAATACTCAAAATAGTCCACACACTTTTGCCTAAGAACCTCCAACTCCTTCCCCAGCTCAAGCTCAGTACATTAATTCCCCCTTCTTAGCAGTGATTTTGTAGCAATTTGAAGACATTTTCTCATCTGGTTTTGAAAACCTGACTGCATTTCCCTTCACGCAGCACTTCTGCCAAATTTGGAAGGAGGCCACATGATCCTCCTTCAGAAAGCAGAACAAGATGCTTGGCTCTGGGGCGCAGGTGCAGTCTGGCAACGGCCTGTGCCTGTCTGCAGGGACCTGTGCTAGTGTTCGCATCTGGCTGTATGGGCTGCACAGCAGCTGTTGCAGCAAGAGCGAATATTCACGCAGCACTAGACCTCTGGACAGAGGATATTTTCACAGGGGATGAACATAGCTACCATGTGCAAGGCTTTTGGGACTGAAACCTCACATTTAGGAGCAGTTCCCTTGGAGGTAAGCTCTCATGTTGGATATTTAAAGCTCTCACATGTGGCATTCCCTTCTCTTGTAACATAGAGTAAAAGACACTTAAAAAAAAAAAAAGTAAAGCAAACAAAAAACCCTCCTGAATCTTGAGAGCAAATTGCCTTTGTTTACCCTGAAATTAGAATGATTGTGACATGGTCTGAATGAAACCAGGAGATTTTAACCTACAAGCAGCAGCTGTAAAGACACTATTACCATAGGGAGCTACGTGGCAAGAAAATGGTTAATACACTAAGGAAAAGGAAATGTCTTCATTGCCGTCTTGTAATTGTCAGAGAACCAAATAAGGTCAAGTTTTAGTTGCTGTAAGTGGCTTTTGAGTAGGGAAGGCAATCAAAAAAAAAGTCTTACATTGGAGATGACAGAAATGTGATTGATTCAGAGTCCATTCAGAGTGGAAAAAAGAAATACTGTTGTTTAAATAATGTGATATTCTTCCCTGGTCATTCAATATTGTCACCTAGCAGATTTATAGTGCTGTACTGCAATGTTATACTGGCTTGCACTGTGCAGGTAGTCTATGTAAAAAAAAAAAAATTATATATGTATATGTTGCCTATGACAAATTTAGAAGTTTTGGTTAGAAAAATGTCTAATGCATTACCAGTTTTTGTAAAGTACTAAATGCTTAATATGTGGGAAGCTGGCTATGATCGTTAGGCTTACAATGTACACTGAGTAGTTTTGTATAAGGATCCAAAGTGGTCTTTGAAATACGCATGTACTTTATATTTTCTATATTTGTAACTGTGCATGTACCTGTTGTATACAAAATTTACAAATGTTTAATTTCTGACTAAAATTAAACAGGAGCTAAGATGAGCACCTTCTTGGGGTTTGTGATTGTGTCTCAAGTGCGTGCCGTGTTGGGTGGGTCCTCTCAGCAAAGGGATTCTTCCAATCCTCAAGTCACCTGTGAAGCAAGCAGGTCACATGCTCACTCCTGGTTTTTCCCATGGTCATATAGTCTCGTGCCAGCTCATCTTTGCTGCCTCTCCGTGTTGTCCATAGGAGGTGAGTGGGTCTGGCTCACATGAGTGGCAAAGGCACTGTTTGTGCAGAGGAAGACAGACTTGCCCTCTGGAAGCTGTGTTCTGTCCTGGATTTTGATTAAAAGGAAGCAAGCTCGGCAGCATCTTTTTGGATCCTGTGAGGCCCCACGACCATTTGCTCCTTTTAGATTGAAATGCAACCCCGTAAGTCCCAAAGGCCACTTTGACTTGTCACCATCTCCAAACTCATTCTGCCCAAGCGGGGCACTGCCCAGATTACTTGGGTTTTCCTTGGCAGAGGTTTTCTCCACACCTCTAACTTCCCAGCAACAGGGAGAAATCACAAGTGACTAGTACTGAAATCACCATCTTTACTAATATCTGAGCAAATGCCAGTATTCTGCAGCGATCAGAGGGTCAACTTCGTATTAAAAGTGGAAGGCACTCATTCTGCCCCCTCTCATTGGCTAAGTAATTAGCTATTTTGTAATTGTGGGGGAAAATGGAAAGATAAAAATCACACAGAAACCACATTATTTATAAAACTACTAAAGCAAATGGCCTCTCCCTAGTGAAAAACATTACTTATAAATGAACTGCAAAGTTACCTTTGTATTCTGCTCTCAGAAACCAGGACCCAGAAACCCAGGCCATCTCTTTCAACCCTGTCCAAGAGCTTGGGGGAGCATGAGACTCAGGGGCATCAGTGCCACCTTCAACTGATTTCTTCAGTGCATCCCATCCTCCCAGCACAGGTCCCTGTCAGGATCAGTGACAGAATCATACCCTGCAGGCAGCAGGGAGGATACTGTTAGTGACAGAGACTCTGAAGAAGCCTGCCTTGCTGCAATATTGCCATTCTCTGGGGCCCCTGTTTTCTTGAACTTTCAACAGTTTTGCTGCTGCTTCTTATTTTTTTTAATAAGAAACTAGGTCTTGCTATGTTGCCCAGGGTTGTCTGGAACTCACAGACTCAAGTGATCCCCAGCCTCAGTCTCCCAGGTAACTGGGATGACCTGCACATGCCACCACACCTGGCGAGTTTTGCTTCTTCTAAACTGCCTAACGGAGGAGGCCTAAAACAGTGGTATTTTCACCTATAAGGTTTCTCCAAGATGGATGGTACAGGTGAAGTTTATATAGTTTTCTGTTCAGACTTAAAATTATTCTCAGAACCATGCTGAAAACATCTCTTGTGGGGTTTTTTGTTTGTTTGTTTTTTGAGAATAGGTCTCGCTATTTTTGCCTGTGGAACCGCAGGCTCACATTGCCCAGGGTACAACAGACTCAAGCCATCCCCAGCCTCAGCTTCCCAGGTAGCTGGGATTACAGGCCCATGCCACCACACCCAGCTATTTTTTTGGGACTAGGTCTCACTACGTGCCCCCAGCAGAACTCAAACTGCAATCCCTGGCCCCAGCCGCAGCTTCCTAGGCTGCTGCTTACAGGCATGTGCCACCATGCCCCGCCTTATGCTAAAAACATGTTAAGGGTAGATTCCTTAAAGTCAAAGAGCTATCAAGAGCCTCCCCCACCCCCATCTTATCCCAGTGAGCCTGTGGCTGATTCCCATGGCTGCTCTATCTGGTTCCAGCATTTTCTGAGGCTCCAACAGGCCAAGTGGCACAGGAGTTAGGTCTCTGAGGCCCTGTCACCATCTCATACCCCCCAGACATAACTTGTCCATCTGCCTGAAACAGGCTTTTCCTTATTGGCTAGTTTCCCAAAATGGACTTGCCTTCAGGGGCCCAGAGCCATGGTGGACACAGCCCAGGGTGGCTATGTGGGGAGGGAACTTGGAGAGAACCTGGACACGTGGACCCATACCTGTGAACATGAGTTCCTCAGGGTGCTGGCTGGCCAGCCTTTTGGCTGCTACCTTCAAGGTCTACAAATGGGGTCTTAATGCTGCCAGGAGAAAGCAGTGAAGAGGGTTTTCAATGAAGTGTTTTTTATTTTCCTCTGTATCATTTTTATATCTTTTCAAATGATCGGGTATTGCTCCTATAATGAGAAAAGGAACTTAATAGCATATTTAATTCCTTTCACAGTATGTACTAACATGGCCAGTACGCTCCAGGGACCTTGTCTGCGGCACTTTCTCCAACACCAAGGGCAGGATTTGAGGGTATCACATGCAGGCGCTTGACATAGATGGCTATCTGACCTGCACAAAGTCTCCATTTGGAGGACCTGGCACAGAGATATCTGTCACTTGTCCAAGGTCGCATAGATAGAAGCAAATGCTGGAAACTTTGCCTATGGTTTGTGGTAGTGATTTGGTTCAAAGGTCCCAGGTGAAGGTAGGTTGGGGGGCTGGAGAGGGGGTATGCTCTACAACTCCTGGCCACTGCATTGGCACCTCTCAGGTCTGTGCAGGGCTCCAGTGTCAGGGGGCTCTGCTGGACACATATCTGCAGGAAGGGTCAGCAATCCATAAGCAAGCTTGACGTAAATGCCTCCTCCACTGGGCATGGTGGCGCGTGCCTGTAGTCCAAGCACTGGGAGGCAAGAGGCCTGGGATCTCTTGAGTTCACAGGTTCAAGACTACCCCAGGCAACATAGCAAGACCTGGTCTCAAAAAAGCAGCTGGGCACTGTGGCGGGTGCCTGTAATCCCAGCTACCTGGGAGGTTGAGGCGTGGGGTCACTTGAGTCCCCAGGATCGGGACTACACAGGCCAACATAGACCTAGTCGAATGAATGAATGAATGAATGAATGAATGAATGAATGAATGAATGAATGAATGAATGAATGAATGAATGAATGAATGAATGAATGAATGAATGAATGAATGAATGAATGAATGAATTGCCTTCTCCCTCGAACAGACCTGCCTGTCCCATACACACTCATTCTTGTTATTTCAGAAGTGACCAAAAGTCACATACAGACAGTATTCTCCAAACAAACCGCGATCCCCTAGAGCACAGACCCCCTAGAGCACAGATTATGTGTCACCTCCAGCTTTCTGCCTTTTGGGCTGGGAGCTGCCAGGGTGTTTAGGGCTAGGCATGCCCAGGCCCACCACTCCAGCTGTCCTAGCAAATCTGCTTCTTCCCTCCCCCCTTCTCTAAAAACAACATGCTTCACCTTAATTTTTGTAACTAGGCAAAGATGTTAGCTTTCAGTAAGTCCATCCCTCAGTACCCTTACTCCACCCAGTCACCTCAGAAAAACGTACAAGGACCCATTTTCATTGTCTGCCTGACTGCTATACCATCTCATCATTTCTAGGGCTGCCATGACAAAAGTCCACAGAGAAATGGCTTAAATAATTGAAATTTATTTTCTTATCACTCTGGAGGTTTGAAGTCCAAGATCAAGGTGTCAGCAGGGGTGGCGTCTCCTGAGACTCTCTCCTTGGCTTCTAGAGGCTGACTTCCCCCGTGCCTGTACAGGATCCTCCTTCTGAGCATTCTAAGACATAGAGTTTTATAAGGACACCACTCATTTTTAATTAGAATCTACCCTAATGGCCTCAGTTTAACTTAATTAACTCTTTAAAGACCCTATCTCCAAATATAGTCATTGGAAGGTAATGGAGATTAGGACTTCAATGTGTGAATTTTGTGGGGACCATATTTCTAGAAGTGTGTCAGGGTCATTTGCAACATAGTTCAAAAGCTCTTCCAGTGGTATGGGGTCTCCACATTCACACTTCCCCAGACTTCTCATAATAAACATGTCATCATCTGGGTCACTCTGTCCTCCCAACAGACTAGGCCACGCCCCTTGTGATAGCCAAGGGTGCCTCCCTCAGAGTGCCTGCTGCAGAGTGAACAGAAATGCTTTCCAATCTGGAAGCGCCCCTGAAATTCGGCTACCACACCCCACGCTTGGGACAAAGTGAGACATTTTTCAGCTCAATTTGTATAGTTTGGCTCATGCTTAAGAAGATCTCAACCTCTAAGTCAAATAGATAATGTTCCTCCCACACATAAATACACTGAGAACACACCTGGCTCCGAGTTATGCTGATTATGAGTTAATTATCATAAAATGGAGTGTTAGCTATAATTCAGCTGGTGCCACAGAAAGAAAACTGGCAAGATGCTGTTTCCTCATGCTGCCAAATTCTAAATACTAGGTGTGCACATGGCCCTGCTCATGGCAGCTGCCCACACATGGGATGTGTCCACTCAGGTTCTATGTGGCCTCAGTTGAACTCCCTAAGGCCCCAACACCAACATTCCAGAACACCACAGATTCCAGGTGCTCCCAGCTGTGTGCCAGCGCCTTGCCTACTGTCCGAAATCACAGTCAAGGGAACCCAACAAAGAAGGAGACTTTAATTCTCTTTCTAGTCCGTGTCACATTTTTCCTTTCCTGCTCCATGTCTCTGAATCTGCCATAATTCTGAAGAGGCATGGCTCTCCAACCAACCTGAAAACCCTCCAGTCTACACAGCCTTCCAGGAGGCAACTGACACTTCAGGACTTGGTTTGTTTCCCAGGCATCGCTATATTGGAATCTACTGGTTTGGACCAAACTAGTCCAAAAGGTGGGTTTACGCCTCCAATCAGGGTCTTCAGGGAAGACTAATGTTTCCTCAAGAAACATCTCTGGAGCCGGGCACAGTGGCATTTGCCTTTAAGTGCAAGCCTACGGAGTGCGGCTGGGCCTGGGAATCACGTGAGTTTGCAGGCTCAAGACCCGCCCAGGCAACAAAGCAAGACCTAGTCCCAAAAAGTGGCTGGGTGTGGTGGCATGTGCCTGTAATCCCAGCTACGTGGGAAGCTGAGGCTGGGGATTGCTTGAGTCTGTGGTACCCCGGGCAGCGTGAGCCCATGGATCCCAGGCAAAAATAGCCAGATGTAGTCTTAAAAGGAAAAAGAAACATTTCTGGAATTTTGGTGAGTGAAGAAAAGTGAATGATTGGAAGCTCAGTGAAGCCCAGAGTCCTCGTGTTACGTTGAACAGAGTTTAGCTTTGATAATTCTCAGTACAAGATTGTTGGCCGCCACCCCATGGAGAGGCCCCTCGTGACTCAGCGGTACATCAGATCTCTACCTGTCTGAGCTGCCCAAGCCCCCAGGACCTGGCAGGAGATGAACTCTACGAATAAACCAGGGCAGGCTGTTTGGCTCTGTCCAGTCAAGTGATGGAAAACACCCACAGAAAGCCACTTCCTTGCTCTCACCTGAAACATTATTGGATATCACAGACATTGTTTAATTGGAGTATCTCCTGGCTTGCAATAGTAATTTTTTTTTTTCTGAGACTAGGTCTCGCTATTTTGCTCAGGGAACTGTAGGCTCATATTGCCCGTAGTACCACAGACTCAAGCAATCCCCAGCCTCAGCTTCCCAGGTAGCTGGGATAATAGGCGCACGCCACCATGCCCAGCAATTTTTGGGGACTAAATCTTGCTATGTTGACCCTGGCGGGTCTCAAACCCGTGGACTCAAGGGATTCCTAGTCTCAGCACTTTGTAGCTGCGCTTACAGGCAGGCAGCATGGAGCCGGCTTGCAATAGTAATCATTTACACAGTATCAAAGGACACATTTGTCCTTCAGAGTGAACATCACACAATATCACTCAGCCACAAAAAGAATGAAGTTTTATCCATGATATATGGTTGAATTTCGAAGACATGTTCTAAATGAAAGAAGCTAGACTAATATTATACAACTTCATGTACACAAAATAGCCAGAATGGACAACTCCAGAGAGAGAATCAGTGTTGCCAGCAGTTGGAAAGAGGGTAGGAACTGACTGCTAAATACTGCGGGGTTCCTTCTTGTGTGGTTAGGTGCTCTGAAATGGGGTAAGGCTAATCAGTGAGCAACTTTCTGAATGTACTAAATATCACCAAATCGTTTACTTTGAAATGGTGAATCTCATGGTATGTGAGTTACATCTTAACAAAGCTGGAATTTTTTTAGCATGGAATGACCTACTTAAGCAAAGAAGTGTTGAGAGAGTTGGGGGAGGTTTAAGCATTTTTGAGGTTTAGTCTGTGATAAGAATATTTTGGCCACTATTGGACATGGTGGCGCACCTGTAATCCAAGCGCTAGGAGGCAAGAGGCCAGATTGCTTGAGTTCACGGGGTTCGAGACTACCCTGGGCAACATAGTGAGACCGTTCTCAAAAAACCAGTCAGATGCAGTGGCGGGCACCTGTAATCCCAGCTACCTGGGAGGCTGGGGATTGCTTGAGTTCACAGGATTGGGACTCCCTGGGCAACATAGAGAGACCTACTCTCAAAAAAAAAAAAAAAGAAGAATATTTTGGTCACTTCCTCACAGGTATCCTAGAGAGCAGTCTGTACAGAAGCAATAGTCACCTTATTTATAAACACCTGGCCCAATGCCTTTTCTGGCCAAAGACTCAAAGCCTAAAAAGACAGAAAGCCTGAAAAATGCAACCTGACATTCTTGGCCTTTAAAAAGATTACATAGCACTGCTCTATGTACCACAGAAGGTGAGTTTAAAACCTGCTTGCTCTCCCTGCAATGTTATCCTAGAAGACCTGCTCTCAATAGCTGAGAGAATTGTTGCCAAATGAATAGACCTGTCGCCTGTGACAGAAATTTGACCCCATTTACTCAGAATTAAATGTTAAAGTTTCCTAACTCTCAGCAAAATTGAAGCACAGAGCTGGGCAGTGGGAAGGGGGGGAGCGGGAATGGGAGGGGCACAAAAAACTAACATGATGATTCAGGGGTGATAAGATAGAGAACCCTGGGGTAGATAATGATGTAAAATAAAACAAAAAAATTTTTGAGACTAGGTCTCACTAGTTTTGCCCGTGGAACCATAGGCTCACATTGCCCAGGGTACCACAGACTCAAGCAATCCCCAGCCTCGGCTTCCCAGGTAGCTGGAATTACAGGAATGTGCCACCATGCCCAGCTATTTTTATGGAACTCGCTGTGTTGCTCCGAGCGGGGCTCAAACTGTGATCCCAAGTCCCAGTCGCACTCCAGGTGGGTAGGTGGGTGGATGGATGGTAGATGGTGGATGGGTGGATGCTTGAGAAATTGCTTCAAGCATCAGTTTTTACAACAAGTCTAGTGATTGCCTCTTTCACCAAATTACAAGCTACTCCTCATACAGACTATTTCAACAACTTTCATCCAGGTGATAGAAGTGTTTCCCCACAGATGGCGTTTCTACTGCTTCTCAGTCTCTCACTTGACAAGCCCAGGTAGTTCCAGCTGTCTCTTCTCCTTACAAGGAAGTTATTCAGATGAGTAATACCCTTGTATTCGATGAGCTAATTCTTTGGCAAGATTGGGTGGTGTGAATACCACGACTTGGGAAAAGGAAGCCCTTATGAGATCCTTAATTTCTAAACTGCTCACTTTACCCCTGACATTACAGAGGGAACTCTTACCTCGACCTGCTTGTCTAGGATCCTGGAAGAACCGACACCCCCTCTGAATAGTGCATGTGGCGTGTTGGCTTTCCTTCTATGGATTCTTCTTCCATTTGGCTTTCCCAGCTCTGTCTCTACCCAAGCCTCCCTCCCTGTATGTCATCTGACACTTCTGTGTCATTTCCACCTGAGCTCAGGAGATCAAAGATGGGTTCATTGGTTTGTGTCCAGCTGGAAAACTCTAAATGTTTCCATACAGTCACTAACAAGAAGGTGTAAAAGAACCCTTGAAAGCAAAGACAGCTGGTGGCCTGTGGGGCTGCCTCTCACTAGCATTTCTGACATCAGGGTGGCAACAGCAGAGATGTCATAGATCAGGTGATGCAGTTTATTGAGTAGTTTGTGAAGGACTCCGTTCAATGCCCCGAACTTGATAGGAAAGAATTCTAGAAGATTGCCAGGGCAAGAGTAATGGGATTTTCTATAATGGAATTCACTGATTTTTTGGTAAAGTGGATCCATATCCCCATTAGTAACATCATTATTGGTGAGTGAATACCTTTCCAAGGACGTTTTTCATCTCCAGTGAACTGGTCAGGATTTGAGAAATGTATAGCATGAAAACTTGCCTACATATTTTGTGTTTTTCTTTCATTTTATTTCTTCCAAGATTATTTATACTTATTATACTTATTATTATAAGTATATTATAAGTATATAAGTATATTATATACTTATATTATAAGTATATTATAAGTATATAAGTATATTATTATAAGTATATTATTATTATACTTATTATTTATACTAAGGTAAATAATTTGAAAATAAACTTCTCTTTTCCATCACACACACAAATGTAGAGTATGCTGAACACATGCTGTTCTCTCTACCTAAATGTCTTCTCTGTCCTTTACTCCACTTGGAAAACTCCTATTTAAACCTCAAAACCCACTTGAAATACCTACTCTACATAGGCTTCTTTGTGAGTCTGGAGTAGCCTAGGATCAGAATGATGTTTTTAAATGTGTAAAATAAAATACAGAGATCACGGAGGAAGTGAATTGTCAATCAATCAACCAAAGTTGGTTGAACAATTTTGGGGAACTGTTTAGCAGTTTCTGTTAAAGCTGAGCAGACACTTATCCAAAAGTCCAGCATTTCGCTCGCAAGCATTGCCTGACAGAAACAAGAACTTAGGTTCATCAAGAAACATACATACAAATTTTCTCGACAATAACATTCAGAGTAACCCCAAAGGGGAAGCAAACCAAAGTTCATGGAGTCAATAAAGGAAATGTTGTCTATTTAGGTAATCACATACCATGCAGGAACAAGAAGTAAAAAATAGCCCCTCTAGGTAACAATCAATACACTCTCATAGACACGAGAGTGAACAAAAGAAGCCATGATGAAAGAACACACATTGTATGATTCAAGCTATATAAATTACACGAGCAGGTAAAACTAGCCTGCACAATAGAAGTTCTAGTATTGGGGTGTGGAGCATGAGGGTTTGATATTCTACTGGCTACATCAGCTATTCATTTGGTGAAGTGAATTTTATTGCACTGTGCATTTTTATAATTTTATGCATGTTATATTCAATTAAAAAAATTTAAGAAAAATACCCTAAACCTAACTCCCTTTTCCATTTCCTACTGATCTTGTCCTTGCTGTCATCAATGCCAAGGAGTGGCCTCTCCCTACATTTTTTCAATTTGGTGGTGCTGTGTCTGGGCTACAGCTTCCCCCACCAGAGGCGATCTGTGTTGATGGAGCCCTGCTCTTTCTCCTGCCTGAAGGTCTCCCAGACCCAGCTTCCAGCACCAACCTCTGCAGCTTTTACTAGGCGGCTTCAAAATGGAAAACCTTGCCCAGCATGGTGGCACATACCTCTAAGCACAGTTTAGAGCATGGCTGAGACTAGGAATGGCTTGAGTCCGCAGATTCGAGACCCACCCAGGGCAACATAGCGAGATCTAGTCTCAAAAGACAGCTGGGCGTGGTGCATGTGCCTGTAATCCCAGCTACCTGGGAAGCTGAGGCAAAGGATCATCTGAGTCTGTGGTACCCTGGACAACGTGAGCCTGTGGTTCCCTGGGCAAAATAGCAAGACCTAGTCTAAAAAAAAAAAAAGGAAAACCTTTCAATAGCACTTCTGGCAGCCAATGATTATTAACACATGCCAAGGATTCAACGCCGTTTTGGACCTCCGCTTGCTACCCTTCATACTAGGAGGAAGAACTTGCATGAAATTCCAGTAGTTCCAACAGACTCAAAGTCTGGTGAGCTCTGGCAGTGGTGCAGGACATGAAAACTGATGTCAGTAAGAACCTCCACCTCCACAAAGATGCTCAGCAAATATTTCATGTATTGTCTGATACAGGCAGCTGACACAAGAGAGCAGGCTCAGTGCTCCCTGACACATGACCACTGAAAATGGCAAAGCAGGGGGATTGGGACCTGGGACTCTGGTCCCTGCTACACCCTCTGCAGCCTCCTCTGAAAATGAAAGCTATCAAGAACAAGGTGTCCCTGGGCTGACATAACAGCTGGCCCCAATCACTGTTCCAGATGACCACAACCTAGGGGAGGCCTTTCTCTTTTTCCCCAGTCTTAGAGAGAGTGCATGAGCTGCAGCGCAAGTCATTAAGTTAATCAGGCTTAAAAAAAAAAAAAAAAAAAAAAAACATTGGAGATAAACAAAAAAAGTGGTGGAGGCTGAAAGAGGAACTTCAAAATGGTGGTGCTCTCATCCCTTTAGGGTGTCAGGTTGGGATTACCCAGTTGTTTTCTTTCTGGATCAACTGAAAATCCAGCCTCCTTCCTGTTACTGCTAAATCTTCAGAGGCCCTATGTCTTCTCACACACATTCTATTCCACAAGGATCTGGGGGGGAGGGCAAAATGAGAAATACTTTTGGTGACCCCCAGAATGGAAATGCATGCAACATCACCACAACCTGGGCCCCTCCTCCACCTCCCACCCCTTCTCCTTATACTGATTCAATCTCCCTGCCACCCTCTACCTTCACTGGACCCAAGCCCAGCTTCAGGCTGAGCAGGAAAGCAAAGAACACTGCAGTAGCCATGACCCATGACCCATCCACTGGAGCAGCCTCAGCTCCCCAAGCAGTAATGGATGTGGGAGCTCATGTTGCACTCAGCACCAGCGCCTGCCACTCACCACCACCAGGCTTCATTCACCACGTGGTCCTTGGTTGTTTTTTCATAACTAGTCATAAAACAGTTGCTGGTTTCCCTGCTAAATTTCCTCTGCTGGCCTTCGCACCCCTCCCCTGCTGTGACTTGGAGCGTGGAGCCTGCCCTCTGGCACACGGCCCATTCCGAGATCCCTGTAGCTCTGCCAACACTGCCCTCACCAAATTGCTGGTAACAAGGGATAACAGGAATCTGGGGGCATCCAGACTCAAGGCCCCCTAGAGTCTAGCCGCATGGGGGTGAGTTCAATGAATGTGTGAACAGCCTTGGGAGACCCAGATGGCACTGTGGCTCTGTGCCAAGTGGAGTCCACAAGGGGACCCCTGGCTGTGCTGGGAAGACCAGCCCAGCTCTCCTGGAAGGCAGTATTCACAATCGATCACACATAGTAAGCATCTGCCTTCAAACATAGTCCTGTCTCCATGACCTTCCACTCACCGGAAAAGCCTAGTGGTGTGCACTAATTCCTCGGCTGCTTTTGCATCATCAAGGGTGGGTGGGAGACTGGGTGCCGGGCACCCTGGGTCTTCCTGCTTCCTCTCTCTTTCTCTCTCCCTTTCTCCCTCTCTCTCTCCTCCCTTCCTCCCTCTCCCTCTCCCTCTCTCCCTCTGTCTTTCTACCTTTCTCTCTCTGCTGGTCTCTCTCTCTCTCTCTCTCTGCTGGTCTGTCTCTCCCCCCCCCCACCCTGCTGACAATCTGTTTTTTTGCTCTGTAGCTTCTCTCTCTCTCTGTCTCTCTCTCTCTGCTGATAACTCTCTCTGTCTCTCTGCTGATAACTCTCTCTGTCTCTGTCTCTCTGCTGATCTCTCTCTCTCTCTCTCTCTCTCTCTCTGCTGATAATGTTTTTTTTGCTCTGTAGCTTCCAGAGCTCCTCCAGTCTCTGGTACATTTTCAGTCTTCCCCACTCCTCTGTGCCTTTGAAAACAGCCTTTTGTTCACTGACAAGAGGAATCTGCCACCTCATCAGCTCGAAGTCACCCTCCCCCTGCCTTCTGAGCCAAGTTCTGCTTTGAAAGGGAAGGGAAAGACAAGGCCTGGAGGGAAAAGAAGAGACAATCCCACCAGATGCTCGGACAGGGTGAAGGGTACACTGAGTTCTGAACAGGGCGCTGGGCACAGGGGCAGCCCTGTCCACCAGTCCGATGACCTTGAGCCTATCTGAGCCCGTGACCTCATCACGTGAGCCAAGGATTCCAAGCCATCTTCAGCCCTAAACACCTCAAACCCTACTAGGGACCCTCAGCATCTGTATAGCAAATAAGATTGTACTGACACTGCTCTCTGGGTAGTGAAATGGAGTATTTGCTCTTTTTCTCTCCTACATTTTAGAAATAGTTAAGTTTACACTGAGGACATATTTTTGCACATGTGTTTACAAGACCAAATAGCGCATAATTCTAAAAAGAAACCTTGGCGGGGGGGGGGGGAGGAAAATGAAGTAAAATTTAACAGAAAAAGCAGCGGAGAAAGAAAAGGATTTGGACACCCCAAATCCAGCCAGAGTATACATTAGGGTTGCAGGGAGGTTGTGGCTGCTAGTTCCCACTTCCGGGGTTATCTTTGTGAACTCTTCTGTCGCCACCTGCTGGCCATCCCCAAAACAACCACTTAATTCAATTCTCCAAAGGGCTTGGGAGCAAGGCTGATATACAACGATGAGGTCACCATCAGGATAAAGATCACATTTTATTTACAGCCAACTTTCACTGAAAACTCCTCTAGCATGCTCTTTTGATTTTGCATTGCTGTAGTACTCACACCTGAGCAAGCGCCTCTGTCAAAGGAGTGGTCCGTCACCCAATAACCATGCCCAACTTCTCACACCAGGAGTGACTGGTACTCCAGGTCCACTGTCCCTTTGTGGATATCATGGAAGGAAAGTGCCCCAAAGAAATTCTGTTTGGGACCCCACCATTTTTTTTTTATTGGTTTGGATGTTACTTCCTTCTGTCTCTGTCCCCTGGGTCTCCAAATCATTGCCTCATTTGGACAAATTGAGCAGCTCTAATATCCCGCCTGGCCTTAAGCAATCGGAAGTGCTAGGAAGTCCTCGAACGTCTTGCCCCCACCCCTCACCAACTCTGCTTTCCCTTGGAAGGACTGCCCCTTACTCGCTGTGAGTTCAGCCATGAGGGCAAATGTTCCAGCTGAATGACCCGCCCTTGCTAAGCAGACACACAGAAGTCTCCAGAAGGCCCCCCTGCTGTCTGAGGCTGGTGTGTAGGTGCAGGACAGGATGCACACCCATCTTCTGGTGTAGACAATGATGGGAAAGTGTTTTCCTTCTAACACGTCTCATTTTAATTATATTTGGTCTTCATCCCCAGTCCCTGGCATTGGACTCCTAAAACCTTATAACTTCCTGATGATAGGGATGAGGGGACCATCTTCTGTTATAATATCTGGGCTTTATCCCCAGTTCCGGGCACAGAGGGCTACAGGAGCTTCCAGATCAGTGCACCTTCCACATATGGAAAGGATAGTGCACCCCTAACTCCTGAGGACAGCAGCTTCTGCACATGGAGCCCCTCTAGACCTCAACCTATGCTATTTGTTTAGACGTCCATTTGCATCCTTCATAATATCCTTTATAATGAACCAGCATTAATTTAAAAAATAACTGATTAAAGACACCTCCCAAGTCTTTCTGAGATTCATCAAGATCATCACATGTTATTTGTTACTAAAGAGTGAGGGAAAGGTCCACCCTTCTCAAGACAGAGGAGTGCCTGAGTCCCTGATTGGCCCTGCCAGGAAAGGGCTGCTATAGTTGGAGAGCAACAGGATGGCCCCACCCCCTGCAGCTACTACATAGCTGGGCAGACCTGGAGGGTGTGCACAAAGACGGTGTAGCCAGACTCCAGAGACACGCTCCCAGGAGAGCCCAAGGTATGTGGGGATGCAGAGCTTGTGTGTGGCTTCCATTTCTGTGTCTAAGGGTTCCCCTTCCAATGAGACTGCAAACCTAGCAAGGCTTGCTTAACTCCCACTTGCCAGATGGGTCCCAAACCTGGGAACCCTGTGAGAATGCCTACACAGGACTGTTGTTGCAGGTCTGTACTTTGACATTGCCATGAAATGCTCTCTTGGGGTTGGCTGCTTGGGGTGCTTTTACTTCGAAGAGCTTGTCTATGAAGAGTAAGTTCTTTCTCAAGATCTCTATGCTTTAATTTTTTTAAATTTGAATTGCCTACAATTTATGTTATCATTAAGATTTCTCCTACCAAGCAGTCTGGGCTGAAGAAACAAGGGTTGGCCTCCTATTTTAGAGATTAATGAATGTTTGTTTCATGCTTAGAGAAAGTTGGTCTGAGCTCACCGGGATGAGTAGAGTTGGGAATAGAGTGCTAGAAGCAGGGTGTTCAGGCTGCTGTGGACACTCTTACCCACCCTGGGGGAGAGACCAAGTGGTACCTGGAAGAAAGGTCAACAGAGGCCTTCAGAGGTGACTGGATGTGCACCTGGTTTGCATTTTGCCTTCTTCTGGCCCAAGAACTGAAGCTGAACATTTTAACAGAACAGTACTGACCACTTTCGGGGATACTGTAGGGGCAGACTGCAAGGCGTGTGAGGGGCTAAGCCAGTTTTTCAACCTCCTCCAGCCCTAGCACTCAGGGCCTCAAGTCCTCATTTAGGAGACAGTATCAGCTCCTCGGTAGTAACTCTTCCTGTATCCCTGATCCACACAAAGGTCCAGGTGCTCAAGTGCTGGGGACGCTGACCTTGGGAGGTGGAAATTCACAGTAGCTATTGTACTCTCAGGAGCCAGCTGTGACAGACTACTGGAGAGGCTGGGGTGGTGTTCCTTGACAGGGCTACAGCCCTCTTGAGGCCCTAGGGCCCTCGCAGCTCCCCCAGGCTCCTATCCTCCCCTTCATCTCACTTCCTCCGAAATTCTGCACAGGCTCTGCTCTTTTCATGGCTTAGGCACCTGCAGGGCTTCCCTTCATGCCCATGAGTGGAAGCCCAGCATCCCAGCCCTAGCCTCACCAGCAGCCCTGTCGGGCAAGGTGAGAGGCACATAGGAACCCTGTCCGGTTGAGCTGGATTCAAACCTGCCACTTGCTCTTGTGTAGCCTACGGACTAAACTCTAAATCCTAGTATCATTTTCACAAAATAGAATAATAATGTACCTACTACCTGTGAGAATGAAATTAGGCAACGTTTGTGGCTGCTGCATTGTAAGTGGGCAATAAAAAGCTAGTTGTGGGGGGGGGGTCATACTGCGTTCTGGGTGAGACTGAGAAGGTGAAGGCAGAGTCCCCTGGCCAGGCCTCTGACTCTCTCTCTCCCCTAACCCTGCTCCTCTCTGTCACTGCCATTAAGTCCTTCAGATCAGCCTCCAGTGACTTCCTTAGAATGAATGGCAGAATGTGCCTGAGATAACACCATCCTAGAACAGTAGAGAATCAGGGCAAAACTTGAAATACCATTTCCACCCAGAGTCTGTTTTCAATTCTCCTACTGTATTTTCTACCAGGGGACTCCTTGATTTGAAAGACTTAGGAGTACCAGAGAAATACTTGGGAGGTGTCTTTAATCAATTATTTTTAAACTTATTGCTCGTTCATGCTAAAGCTATTATGAAGGCTGCCAATGGACACACCCACATAAAATAAATGCATAAGGCTGTATTAAGTCCTCACTGGTTTATTTTCCCATGCATATTCAAAGACTTTATAATTGCCAGGTGCAGCTTATCCGTTTTAGGAAATCAGTTGGAAGCGCTACACAGATGCTACATTGATGCATGACATATCAAAAGCCCTGATACTGACTTCACCTGTGCAGCCCGAGCTTGGGAAAGTGACTGCTTCAGGAAAAGTTTAATTGAAACAAGGACGGTATTGCTGGCTTAAAATCCCTCCCAACAGGAAGGAGGGTGGTCAGGTGACCCCGGGAACCCCACTGGGGGAGCCTAACAGCCAGGTCTTCTCTGTTGCAGATCCTGACACCATGGGGAAGCATCTGGTGGGCTGGTGGCTGGCCATCTCCTGTGTGCTGTTGGTCGGCCAGCTCTCCGCCGTCGAGGCGAGGGGCATAAAACACAGGTTCAAGTGGGGCCGCAAGGCCCTGCCCAGCACCTCGCAGGTCACCGCGGCCCGCGTGGTGGAGATCCGGCCCGGCGCCTTCATCCGGCAGGGTCACAAGCTGGACATCGACTTCGGAGCAGAGGGCAACAAGTACTACGAGGCCCACTACTGGCAGTTCCCCGACGGGATCCACTACAACAGCTGCTCAGAGACCAACGTGACCAAGGAGAAGTTCGTCACCGGCTGCATCAACGCCACCCGCGTGGCCAACCAGGAGGAGCTGTCCCGCGAGAAGCAGGACAACAAGCTCTACCAACGCGTGCTGTGGCGGCTGGTCCGCGAGCTCTGCTCCCTCAAGCAATGCGACTTCTTGTTGGAAAAAGCCGCCGGGCGCCAAGTCACAGCGGCCCAGCCCGTGACGCTCTGCGCGCTGGGGCTGGTCACGTGGCTCGCGGTGCGCTAGGCGCCAGCTACTGGGCCCCGCGGAGCGGGGCGGCGCCAGCCCCAAAGCAGGTGCCTGTTCCCGCCCCAGCCCCGAACCCACCGGTGTCCTGAAGGTACCAGAGTGATTCTTCAGCGCTGAAAATAGCTCCGCTCCGGTGTTTGTTTGCGTTTGATAAGTGCTGCGTCCTTCCCGGCTAGGGGGGAGGGTGGCCGGTCCTCGCCTCTCCCCTGGCCGCCGGGGGAGCTCCGGCACAGCGTCTATGCAGTCCATGTCTGGTGAACAGAAAAGGCCCCAGGGACGGTCCTAGACCTTCACAGCTCCTCCCAGCCAGGTAGCGCTGTTCTCTGCCTGGTGAGAAACCCAGGCTACCTTGCAAAATGGCTGAGGGGGCCGGAACCCCCCCCCCC
>PVHY01006425.1:58993-77789 GCA_004024945.1 Uropsilus gracilis | reverse complement strand
CTGTGTTGCCCTGAGCGGGACTTGAACCACGATCCCTAGCCCCAGCCACTTCATAGGCTGAAGCTTACAGGCACGAGCCACTATGCCCGGCCTACCTCCTCAACTTTATTCATTTTATTTACCTTCTTCCTGACTTCCATGAGTAGCAGAGGCCATGAGCTATGATGATTGCTCAAAAGCAGCCCTCACAACACTGCTGAGCAGATGCATGGCTCCCTCTTTCAGAGAGAGGTTGGGGGCAAGAGGGAAGTGATTCAAGGTCACAAGGCTGGTATGTGACACAGGTGGTTTGGCTCCATACGCAAGAGGGAGGTAGGAAAGCACAACAGGAGTCTCAGCATTAGTGAAAGAGAAAGAATAGCTCTGGGAACAGACTTCCTTTCCTTGGACATCTGGCACCTTGAGACCCACAGGCAATAGAGTGGATGGGTTTAAGGAAGATCCTGCTGTAAGTGCCAGGCACACAGTGGGCCTGTGCTGGTCACTCTGCCATCACTTTACCGAGTTTATAGTTTCAAATGTTTATGATCTATTACACACAAACACACACGCATACAAAGTATGAGAACAGTATAATAAACCTCCATCACCCAGTTCAATCAATGATCAAGTCATGACTTCTACCTTGCCAGTCCAAGAGCCCATTTATCTTTTAACATTTTCAGCTGGTATCTCTAAAATGGAAGGACGAGGCTTCAATTTCAGCATTATTTCCCCAATGGGCCACTGTCTTATATCCACCACATTGAGTTCATCATGATTGAGCAGATAAAGAATATCTGAGTCCTTGAAGTAATCTTGATAGCACTTTTAATAACGAACAGCGAAGAAACAGCTCTTAAGTTTCTCTCTCAAGTTCTTTCTCCTTTCTCCTCACATCTCTCTTATGCTCCCTCCACCTCTCCCTCAGGGTGATGGCACCCTTTTAGTGCCACCTCTCAGGCCCAGGTGGGCCCACTTACACCTGCACACACCCACTAGGTCTGTGGGTGCACAATCCTGTGGAGGTCGCAATGGCACAGGTGCTGGTCATAGAGGCTAATGGCAGAAAGGTAAAAACCTTCGAAAACTCATTTCCCCTACAGCCTTCCAGGCCTGCAGAATCAGAAGCTGCCTGAAGGCGGGAAGAGCATTCAGTTCCCTGGCAACCTTCCCTGAGGACTCAGGCTCCCGCAGGAGACCACAAAGAAGACTGGATTATTAAATCAGTTGAGTTTACTGAGTGGCAAAGACAAGTCAGGAGTAGAGATGGAGGAAGAATAGGTTTGGGGGCTATTTTCTTTCAAAACCACACTTTATGAGAATGAATGACACAGTAACTTCTTTCCTCACGAGAGTTTTTTTTTTCTCAACCTCCTCAAATCTAATTCTTGCCTCCATCATTTCATTGAAACAATGCACATGAACACCATCAAGAACTCCACGTTACTGAATGCAGTGGGCATTTTCCAGCCTTTCCTGTGAGACCTCTCAGCCGTGTGTGGTTCTATTGACCATTCCCTCCCACCAGGAAATCTTTCTCTGGTTTCTGGGACACCATGCTCACCTTGCTTCTATTCTGATTTGGGGCTTCTTTTCTCTTTTACCTACTAGACCATTAAATATCAGCATTCCTTGATGATTAGGGGTAGACCTGTTTTGGGCCCTGTAGCCCTTTTATTGACAGATTTATCCATGTCCATGGCTTTAATCTCTGTATTCCAGTGACTTCCAAATTTGTTTCCAATCCAGACTTTTCCTCTGTCTGGAAAAGTCCACTTTCCTATTGAAAGCTTTACTCAGACATGTTTTCTAAAATTAAACTCATCCTTGTGTGATGAGTTTAACTTTAGTGTGACTTCCTTCAGTAAATGGTGCCACCATCCGTCGACTCAGACACCCAAAGTCATTCTGGATGCCTTCTCCCTGCCTTCTCCCTGTGGCTAATCCATCATCAAGTTTTATTTCACCTCCTCCATATTTCCCTAACACATCTGCTTCTCTTCATATCCACTGTCACAGCCCAGGGCCAAGTTACCATGAGATTTCATCTGGACTAACTCAAACAATCTAACCGGTCTTCCTGCTATCCTTCTTTTCAGTCAGACTAATCTTTTCAGAATGCAGATTTGATCACCAAATGTAGCTCAAATCCTCTAGCAGCTTTCTGTTTTTCTAGGAGGAAAAGCCCCAATCATTTATGGGGTCAGGACCCCAGGTGATACAATTCAGCTTCATCTGTATCTCAGTCCTTCTCTCTGTGCTTTTTCTCTGACCACCTTTAGCTAATTTAATATATCAAGTTCCCTCCACAGCGCTGTTACTTCTTCCAGAAATGCCTCCCCTTATGTCAAGTTCTATTTGTTCTTAGGATATCTGCTTCTTTAGGCCAGTCTCTTCCCAACCCCCCTCCAGGCTGTCTCTACTACATATGTTCTTACAGACACCAGAGCCTTTCCCTCAAGGCACCCAGTTGACACGCACCTGCACACAGAACAGGGCCTTGTAAACTCCAAAAGGGCAAAACAGTAGTGTTTCCTCATTGTTCTAGCTCTGGCACCCAGCATAGTGATCACCACATCAAAAGAGCTTAATAAATGTTTGCAAAATGCAAAAATACATATTAGAAGAAGGCAAATAGTTGAAAAAAGGTAGATGGCAAGTGATAACCCACTTGCAGGAATCCAAGCAGAAATGTTCCTTTAGCAAATAAAAAGATATTTACTTATATTCCTTATAATTTGAGAAATGCAAGCCCAAACCACAATGGGATATTTTTAATCCAACAGATTTTCAAACATTTAAGAAATTTAAATCTGCCAGTAGTGATGAATGTGTGAGTAGGCAGGTCTCCATCATGTTGCCTGTGGGGTTTACACTGACCCAGTCAGGCTTGAGGGCAATTTGGCCACACTGTTTAAAATTTAAACGCACACATGGTTGACCCAAGAACTTATTTCTAGGAAACTACTTGAGGTATATTTAAAAATGTGTGTAGATATTTCAGCTATGTTTAAAATAGAGGAAAAACTAAAAATAACCTAAATGTCCATCAGTAAAGGATAGCTTAGCAAAGGGTCACTGGATTTTCAGGCAGTGGAATCTTAAAGAGCCCTGAAAACAGGGCTTAAGAGCCCTGGAGTTGTGTGTGTAGGCATGAAAGGAGTGCCACTTAAAATTACGAAACAAAAAAAGCAGAAGCGTGTTTGGTATGGTCTCATTTATGTTAATTTTATTCAAAGCATGTAGGTACATGCATCATACCTTTGGGAGAAAGAATCATAAAATTGTTAACTATCTGCATATAGAAACTGAGGTTTAGGTTGGGCTGAGCAATGAGAAGGGACACATTTATTACCCATTTGTATCTTTTTACTACCATTGCAATTTGTTTCACCATGCATATACGACTTTCTTCAAAGCTTAAAATTTTTTAATTGACACTGGTGTGCCTTGCCTTGCAGATAACTGTGCTTGTTCGCAAGACCTTCCACCAGCAAGAAACTGCAGCTGCTGAAGCCTAGGTAAGGGGTGGCACTTTACGGCAGTGAAACATCTTTAAGTTAAGGCACATACATTGGTTTTCCAGGCATGATGCTGTTGCATAGTTAGCAGATGAAAGTGTGAACCTAACTTTTCTATGTGTGACATGGGCATAAAGATGCCCATCTTGCTCAACATTCACCTTGTTGCAGTGGTCTGAGATGGCTGGGGTAAGGGACACAGGAGAAGCAGAAATATTGCTGAGAAACCTATGTATGTTTCCTTTTTAACACCTTCTTAAAATCCCATTCAGAGCATCAAAAATCTCAGATGTAGGCTCTGTTACAATTTTATTGGTTTTACTGACAATATTATAGAAGAGGTTATTATCTGGAAACAACTAAAAAATCCATTAAAAAGCCATTTGAAATACTGCATAGGAGATAGCGAGAAGGGCCTCTCCAATAAATGGGAACCCTGAATTTTTTTTTTAATCGACGGCTATTACCTCTGCACCCCTCTAAAAGTTTAGATGAATCTCTGACTACACAATACAAAACAAAGAAACTATTAAAAAAAATCAAAACAAAAGAAACCATTTTAATTCTTGGTAAATGTGGTCCTGGATCCCTAGGCCCATGGGTTAGCTTCTGAAATAACTCCAAAGTAAGCCCCAACCTGGCCTTGCATGTCAAAAACAGCTGCATCTGCAGATGATGTGTCTGTAAGCATTCCTAGGGCTATGAGTGGTGTCCAGAGCTAACTCTCAAAAAGGCATGGGTGACATGCACTGCCAGAGGTCTGCTCCCTGAAGGCAAAGCCTATTTCAAAGGCAACCTCAGAACTATGTCACTATTAGGGAATCTCCACTCTCAGTTGACATTTGGGTTTTATTCCAGTGTTAGTTGTCAACACTAGACACACACACACACACACACACACATACACAAAGGGAGATTTATATATCCATGCAGATAGTTTAGTCCATATTATATATGGCATATGTGTGTGTGTATATGCCATCTATATATGGCTTAAACTATCTGCTGGATAATGCAGGTAGTGTGTATACACACACATATATATGCCATATATATATATATGGATTAAACTATCTGCATGGATAATGCCCTTCTCTAAGATTCACAGAGCAATCACTTCTCCATTCAAGCACTGCTTCTCATATCTGTTTCCACCTTATTGCCTGTTGTTGACAAGTCCACCCTGACCTCACCACCAGGTCAAGAAGGTAGTTTCTTTACAGCAACTGGATCCTTGTGATGGAGATGTTTGTTTCTTTTCTTGGAAGATGCAGGTTAAGTTTCTCCCACTAACAGAATTCCAAGCTTAGTAATATTTTGGTGATTCTGAGAAGCTTTTAGGGAAGAAGCAAGACAGATCCAAGGGTGACAGCATCATACATCATGACCACTGCAGGCCCAGCTGGAGGTTAGCAGCCCTGCCACTTTGCCCAGTGGGTGAACTTTCCTGGAAACCCACACGGGCATGTGCTCAAGTGATTGCAAATGACGTTAGCTAATTGGAATACCCTGAAAATGAAACAACACTATTCACTTCAAGCCACCACTGGGTAGGCTCATCAATTATATCTCTACTTTCATTCACTTCCACTGAAATTTAGTATTCTCTCTTTATAAATGTAGGCCACATAATAGTATTAGCAGTGCTGTGACTTTCTTTCACCAACAGAAACCATGGATATCTTCACATGACATTAGAGGTGTTACACATACTTTGAAACTGCAATTTTTAAAAAAATGACTCTTTTGAGATGACAATAATTATTATACCCTTCACGAGATCATCTAACTTAGTGTTTAAGAGGGATGCTTCTGTATTGCAAATTCATTTTGTAATAAAATTTTGATAATTATAATTCAGGATAATGGGTATTCCCTGTACTCTTCTGAATCTTATTTTATGGATTTAAAGACAGTAATCTGAGAGGATACCTCCTGACTGCCAAAAGAGTCCAGGCACAAAATAATGAAGACCCCCCTGCCCTGGCTTAATTTTTTATGGTTTTCAAAACACAGATTCATGTAATATGAATGCCAATCCTATATGGCAGCAGGACACACATTGCTTTTATTGTACAGATGAGGAAATAGGCTCAGGGGATCAAGTTGCTTGCTCAAGGTCATGGGCTGTCATGTAGAGTTCAGGACTTGAGCTGTGATGCTCAGAATTCATGTTCTTCCCATTATGCTAGCAGTTCTAGTTCTCACAGTGTTGTCCTTGGAGCAGTCCAATCAGCATCCCCTGAAACTGGTTAGATGTGAAGGTTCAGGTTGGTGGAGTGAGAAACTGAGGTGCAGTGCAGTATCTGGGTTTAATAAGTGCTCCAGAGGGTTGGGGTACCTGTTACAGCTAGATAGTGAACTACAGCTGGAAATCTGTCCTCACCTTAGTTTTGTTTTTGTCAAAGATTTATTTCTTTTAAGAAATTTATTTATATATAAATTTCACATCATTGTAATCCCAGGGATTTACCCCAGCCTTACTCCCCACCGTTCCTCCCCTTTCCCATCTGCCCAAAGTTGTGTGCTTCAGTTTGGAGCTTAGCTTGTTTTGACTTTTCCTCAAGGCTTTTGTTTATTTTTTCACTATATCCCATATATTAGTGAAATCATTTGGTTCCTTTCTTTTTCTTTGTGACTTGTTTCTGCTAATATGATTTCTTCTAAGTACATCCATGTTATCATAAAATCATCCAATTTGTCATTTTTAATACAGAGGACTGGATGAAAAAAATGTGGTATATATATATACACTATGGAATATTACTCATTAATTAAAAATCACCTCTTATTTTTGAGTCCTGATCAAAAGCTAAGGAAGAAATGGCTGCACTTTTCACTTTCTGGCCTTGCATGGGTAACATGGAAGACAATGAGAGGAGGGAAAAAGGTATGTGTGTGTGTGTGTGTGTGTGTGTGTGGTTGTGACCTTCCTTCTCCCTTGTTACTAGAGCTCTCACACAATGACTTCCCTGTCTGAGAGCATTTAGAACTGACCTTTTCATGGATTTCGAGTCATCAGCAATCAATTCTAGAAAATGCCCATAATTGTGTGACTTACATACAAAGCCTGAGCCATCAAGAATGTGGGTTGTGAGTAGCCCTGTGGAGGCAAGAAGGGGACTGCAAAGAAGAGTCCAATTCAACTCAAGCAGGATTTATTGCAGGACAATGAATAAGCCTGCATACTGAATCGGCAGCTTCTAGGGTGTACAGTTTCCCCCACTTCCCCACTGCTGACACTAGATACACATGTGCTTTATAGTAGAGCAGCAGTGGTTGCCAGGCAATGGCTAAGTTCTGATGTAGTTGTTTCCTGAACACTAGTGAAACTCACCTGACTAAGTCATTTTCGTCACATTTATCGTATAATCAGTCCAATTTGTAGATGCATTAAAGTTTTAAAAAAGTGAAAACAATAATAGTGAAGCACATAAATTACACATTTATTTTATAATATAAAAATTTATTTATTTTTATAAATTATACATTTATTTGGATTGTATTAATATTTGTCTTCTGTCTGTGTTAATATGACCTGCATAAAGATAAATACCATTCCAGAGTCCCAAAATGCTCTTTACCCTCAAGCCTCAAGCCTATCACCACTCTACAGGTAAAGCACCACCATTTTGCTTGTTTTTGAATTTCATATAATGGAATAATGCCATTCGGTCTTGTTAGTGCTGCGTCCCTGTTTACTTAATGTCCATATGATTCATCCACATGACTGCATGTATCAGTAGTTCCTTTTCTCCATAGGTATTTAGTATTATATCATGTAAACATGCCACAATTTATTGACATTTTCTATTACTGATTGCCTTCTGGATTGTTTCTCATTTTTGACTCCTAAAGGTAAAGCTTCTGGAAACATTCTTGTATATGTTCTTGGTAGACATAACTGTTGAGGAGTATGTATCCAGGAGTTGTACTGCTGGGTCACAAGCATAAGCATGTTGAGTTGTCGCATTGTGGAATATTTTTTCCCAGATGGTTGTACCCTCTCAGCTAATGTAGCTGGGAGGCAAGAGTGAAGAAAAGGAGACATACAAGCATAGGGGAAGGCAAAGTAGAAGCCTGTGGGGTGGATATGAATATGAGAACTCTCAATTTTGAATTTATGCATATGTATGTTTATAAGTACATGCATGCATATACATGTATATGAACATGCATATTTTAGGCACATATATTTCTAGCTCTGTCTGTTAACAGGGCTAAGAAACAAAGATACTCCTTTGACAGTGTGCATACCTAGCACCTTAACCACTATCTGAATATCACTCCTCATTTAAAGGCTCCCTTTCGAAAGGATAACTAATCTTTGGATTGGAATTGGAGCAGGAGTACAAGGCAAGCCTAGAAGTAAGGAAATCATCACAAAAACAAAGGGAACATGTCACAAGGACACAGATGTCACCTGGGAAGAGCTCTTACTGGTCATAACTGGGACACTTTGAATGTTCAAAGTAGGATAGTAACGAGTTACAAATTCTTGAAATAAAGAACATTAATGAGTCCCTGCCAATAATAAGTAGACAAAGCAACACATGGGGGAGGCCTGTTGATTATGAGAAATTTCAAGTATTGACTGGTGAATAGAGAGGGTGTGCTGGGGTTACAAAATCATCTTGTGATTGCCATGGTAGAGGTTGGAACTGCCCAGAATTTCAAACAGACACTAAACCTTACAGGCCATTTTGCTGTGAAATGGGATATTCCCATGGTCTTATTAAGTACTCCAAACTACTTATTAGCTGCAAGGGTGAAAGAGTAATTTTCCTTTGGAGAAACTGGGCAGCACTTTACCAGGTGATCAAAATTAACATCACCTATGAGAAAAGATGGGCATCGTGTTCCTCCTGGTGTGGGGTCTTAATCAGGGCACTTCTTCCCCAAGCGGTTGCAGCCTGGAGCCCCTCATTTCAATCCAATGGTGAGGGGCAGAAGATAACGAGGGGTGCTAAACTTTTAAAAGGGGAGGGTGGACTGTATTCTCCAAAAAATGTCAATATCACAAGACAGGACAATCTGTGGAAAGGTTATAGATTGGATGAGGAGAAAGAGAAATGTCAACTAAATGCCATACTTGATCATAAGCTGAATCCTGAGCCAGAAGAAGAAAAGTGCTGTCAAGGCTGTCAAGGGCATCTGAGATCAACTGACAGTCTGGATGGTAAATGAAATACTTGTGAGTTTTGTGTCAGTGCAAAGGTGTGAGGTTGATGTCTAGGCATGGTGACAGAAGAGGCTATTTCTGTTTCTGGGAAATACCCACTGAACCTGAGGAATTTATGTCAAAGAGCCATGACATAAGGAAATTACCTTCAACTGAGTCAGATTTAAAAAAAAAGATAAAGCCACTGTAAGGACTTTTTGTGCTATTTTTTTGCACATTTTATGGATTTCAAATAAAAAAATAAAAAATATAAGGTCACCCTTTTTCTCTCAAGTACTCATGCCTGAATTCTGCCTCCTTAGAGACCTGGATGTAGCCAGTTGGATGTACAGTCTGGGCATGGAGTGACCTCAGAGACCCCAGGAAACTGATATATAACCAGGGCTGAATTAAACAAGAGTGCTTCCAAACCACAGAAGTTGGTGCTGCTGATCTCTGCATCCCGAATCATTGCTGTTTCTGAACATCTATTTTTCAAGAGCTTTGTGCTAACCTCTAAGAGATAATTTCTAACAATATGTAATTTGACTTAGGGAAAACACTCAGTATAATTAAACAAAAATAAGATATTCAAACAAAGTTCCAGCATCTTTTAATATGCTTTGAACTACTGCTGATAGGAAAAACACTCTAAAAGGAGAACACTTGGCCAGACCACAGATAACATCTTGTCACTTGGGTGCCCAGCAGAACTGGGGAAGGTCAGAGTGGTCCTGAGTAACTGTTAGGATCTGAATATGAAGAAGACTTAGAGTTCAGTTAGGTTGTGACAGAAAGGAGCATCCCAATTATCATACTTCTATGTATCTACCTGAAAAATATAGAACTAATTCAAAGTGATAACTGCATGCCTGTGTCCACTGCAGGACTATTCACAATAGCCAAGAGATGGAAATAGCCTTAGAGTTCACCAATACATGAGCAGATAAAGAAGAAGTGGTATACTACTCAGCTATTTAAAGTAGACGAAATCCTGTCATCTGTAATAATGTGAACCCCTTCTAGAAGGCATTATATTAAATGAAATAAATGAAGGAAACACAAATACTTCATGGACTAAATAAAACAAAATTAAACTCCCAGACTGTAAGACCAGCCATTTTACCAAAAGGGTAAAATCAGGAAAAAGGCGTCAGTTGTAGGGTGGAGGGTAGACTTGCACTTACAGTGGTGAACTTAATGTATTACATACAGATGTTGATTTATAAGGGTATATACTGAAACTTATATGCTGTTATAATGCAAAGTTACTTCAATAAAAAGTTAATTATAAAATTGAATCATTAAAAAAACAGAATTAAAAGAAAGAAACATCATCTCTTCATAAATATACAGCATGACTGGTTTCTGTTACTAAGTTCACTGCCCTGTACTATGTTGTATGTTTATATATCCACCTCCCTTGCTAGAAGGGGAGCACTTTAAAGACAGATTCTACTTTGTATTTTTGCCCCCAGTACTTGACTCTTCACTGGCACTTAAAAATATTGAATAGCAGTTATGAGCTATATTGTTCTGATCTGTCTTAATCTCGGATTCTGGATAAGAGATTCTTGGAAACTCCTTAAAGTCCTCTGTACACTTGAATATACTTGTTTAAGAATTATGATCTCAAAAATGTCCTCCATTCCTTCTGATAAAAATGGTAAACACATGCAGTGATGCATAAAAATTCAGTTACCAAAAAAAAAACCCAAGCATTTCTTTTTGGGTAGATCAGGTTCATTTTAATGAAATGTTCAAACTATGGTTTCTGTTAAATAAATATATGCATATATCACACAGTAATTTTCCAATTCAGATTTGCTTTGGCATTTTGAGTTTGGGTAGAATTGAAATTATCATTCTAAAACATGATGTAACACATTTGGACTAAAAGTCAAGAGTTTTAGAGAAAGAAGGTTGGCACTCTCTCATCATAGGTTGTGAGGGGTTTGAAAAACAGGAAATGCCAAGTCTTTGTTTTTGCTAGCTCTTTTTTTTCCCCTCAAAGTTATAGCTAAGTATGGTTAATCCACATTCTTTAAAACATTAACATTTGCTTTGCTTTGAGGATTAATAATTTGTTGTCTTGACTCTAAAGGCAGTGTCCAAGCTTCCAAGACTTTTTCTTAACTCCAGGAAAGCTGAATTAGACTAATAAAGCTCATGACCCTTCTTCTGTGCAGAAAGGTCTGCATAGGAGACCTTTCATCTTACTGTATTTCCCCCTTTACACTGGATTCTCACTGCCATCACACTCTGCCCATCCCAACAAGCAGTGTGCTGATGTGATCTACATGTATGTATGTAATTTACATAAAGTTATTTTTTCCCAACAATCCTCTATCCTTAAGAGCTACATTTGTTGCCATAATATCTGTTAAATAATAGTTTTCTAACTGCCATATTACCATTAAGCATTTACCTACCTCTGTTTTCTTAGCCAGTCCCCTAGGCTGGTGGAGATTGGCTTTAAAATATTTTTATCTTCACAGTGTTCACACAGAGCTGATGTTTCTTAAGTACTAAGGGGGTCTTTGTTGACCAAACACCAGAAGTCAAAAAGGCCCACTCAAAAAATGGTAATTTAAAAAAAAAAAACTTGAGATTTTATAAATATAGTCCTAAAATATATAATAGCATGTCATGGATTTAGGCTTTAATTTGAATAATTATTTATATTGGCTTAATTTTTGCAGATATAATCAGTGCATAATCAACTGTTAAGTATTGCAATGTGTATGCACTTAGCCATAATATGTGGATTTTATGTAAAGGGAACAAAAAACCACATATGAATATGCCTTTATTACACATATTTCTTTTGTATAATTAAAACATAATGTAATTTACCAACTTCACATTGATCACAGGGAGCTGGAATGTTTTTCATATTAAGTTTATGACAGCACATAACATATGACATTTTTGTAGGGAAAGTTATTACTAAAATGATTGAAATGAGACTTTCTTTGAAATAAAAATTCTTATTGTCAATTTAGAAATATTGAAAGAGCAACCATTTCCAGCAATATATTAGTTACATGTATATTGCTATTTTTTATGGTAATAGATTAAAAATATCAGTATATGCATATAAATTTAATATACATATTCTTATAGATATTTGATACATGATGATCAATTTCTTATATAATTTTTCTAAGTTTGAAAGTTGTTCAAAGTGAAAAATAAATAAGTATACATAGCTACAGAAAAATAAATAACAAAAAATAAAAATAACAACCCTAGCCCTAGCAGGAGCACTATTTTATCAGGGCTCATATATGGTGGCTTAATACTTGCTGGCAAAGGTAACACGTTCACAAGAACATATCCTTCTCTAGAAAAGATGAAAACTGGACCTGACTACAAAAGAGTAAATCAGAGGTGGGAATACAATTCAATTTTTCCTGCCTCCAGGTCCCTGGTGAGCTCTACCATAAAGTTTTATAAAGGGACATTGTGGCCATCTCATGGAACCATGTGCTGGTGCATGAGCTGGCAGCAAGTGCAGTAGCTCAGATTTAAAGTACTGGTCATAGACTGCAAAACACAGTGACAACAGAAACATACACACATAGCCTATAAACAGGAAAGTGCTCTGTGAACAAAAGAAGAATGTAATGAATAGTACTGCAAAATAGGTGGGAATATAAAGTGATGCAGCCATTATGTAAAACAGTAAAAAGAGTCCTCAAAAAGTTAGAAACAGTAACTTTAGAATCTCCAGTTATCTCAGTTCTAGGTATTTACCCTCAAAATGCAAAAATGCTACTTTGAAAAGTAGATATATCCTCATGTTTTTTGCAGCAACCAATAACCAAGAACTGGAAGCAACATGAGTGCTCATTGATGAAGATGGGATCAAGAAGATATATATATATATATATATATATATATATATATATATATATATATATATATATAAGAAATCCTGCCATTTTCAGCAACATGTGTGAACTTAAAGAGTATTATGCTTAGTGAAATAAGTTAGACAGAAAAAGCAAGCACTATATGTTTCATTCACATGTGGTATGTAAAGAAACTGAATAAATGCTAAATACGAAAAAAAAAAAAACCCTTTCAGATAGTAAGATCAAATTCATCATTACTGGGAAGGAAGGGGCAAGGATGTGAATAAAATGGGTAAAGGGATCAATTGATGGTGAGGGGATAGATATGGCTTTTAGGATGAACTTTATGTGTTACATATACATGTGGATTTACAATGAATCACAAGGGAAACTTATATAATATCATTATGCAATGTTACTTCTAAAAACAAATGTGATCACTCTGGTACAAATGTGTGTGCTTTACATTTGAATGGTCACACAGTACTTCCAAATTTATCTGTGACTTATTTAGACTTGGGTCTTTACAGATGAAATCAAGTTAAGATGAGGTCATACTGAATTTTGGGTAAGCCCTAGAGAAATATGATTGCTGACTTTATAAAAGAGACAACTTGGATACACAGATGCAGAATTCACAGGGAGAAGACCAGGCAGAGACCAAAGTTATGCCAGCAATTACCAGGGTCAGAGAGATACATACAGCTGATTGATACTCTCTGAGATCCCAAGTTCCCGAGAAGGAATCAAGCCTGATGACATTTGATTGCAGAATTCTAGTCTTCAGAATTGTGAGGGAATGAAAATATGTCATTTTAAGTCACCCAGCTTGTGGTATGTAGTTATGATGGCCTTAGAAGACCAATGCAGATATGTATTATTTCATTTATGTTGTGCGTTTCAGTGCTGTGCATGTAGATGGCTGCAATGGGGCAAAACATCAATATTTGAAGTCATACTTGTAGTATTAATTGAATCTATCTTAAACAGAGAAAAAAACTGAGAGCTTGATTTCAAATCCATAACACAAGCCTGTGGAATGAGAGTGGCTTATTAGCATAATTGTCAACATCACAGAACTCCTTGTAATTTGCATTTTATCCCGCTATGAAAAAAATATGTTTTCAACTGATTTTACACCACACATATACTCACACTCACACAGAGGCTCCCATGTTCTGCTCTAAGTACTGTTCTTTTATTTTAAATGTAAACAGCCAATTGTACTGAGTTCCATTTCTGTTGTAGACACTGTACAACTTAAAGACCTCCTTAAAGTCAAGGATGTCAGTGTTTTTAAAAAATAACTACAACAATTGGTGACTGAAAGTAGGAAATTTGAACCATAAGTTTGAATCCAGTGGAAAGATGGACCATCATGATGGTAATTCTATTATTGCTGAAGAATCCAGGATGGTGGCAGGAATTCAATTCTAATTAGTGAATTAGGCAGGAACAGTTAACCTAAAAACCATAGAATGGATTTTAATGCTATTTAATTGAGGGTTTTGTCATAGAGACACAAATGAAATGAACCCAAAATGTGGTGTCTTTGAGTATGAGAATGCTGACAATAATTATGTATCAATTGTCATATCCCTTGAGAGTAAGCAAACTGAAATTCATGTCTAATTGTTTGGACTGTTGAGTTACAATTCTTGCATGTGATATTCCTCTAAGACTGAACCATGTACATTGCCTGAGTTTTAAAAGTTAACATATCAATTGCAAAAGCTTTCTATTCACTCGTTGAACAGGTAGGAAATATTTTCTTATTGATTGTAATAATTTTCAATGAAACCAAATATATGTTAATTAAAATGCAAAATCATAGTTGGGAAATAAAACACAAAATTTCAAAGAAATCTGGACTTGCTGTGGAGTAATTTTGGGTTAACACCTTAGGCTCAAGTAAGTATTGATTTTTCTAGGCCATAAAGGGTTTAAAGGAAAGCTGAAGAAGCGCCAGTGGAGTGGATTGCTACCTAGCCATTTTGAATATCTGAAATGTTATTTTATTATTTCCTCCTCGCTACCTCTACCTTACAATCTCAGATGCATTTTAAAAAACCATTTAAAAGTGGAAAATGTCAAATATATTAGAAGTAAACAAAGCAGCACAATAACTATCACCATGCTTCAAGAATTATCAAAATTTGGTTTTCTTCATCTATTTCTCTCTGATGGCTTTTTTTGTTTGCTTTTCAATAGTTCTTCCAGGGAAGACAGACTTGTTCTTTTTTCCTGGAAACATTCACTCAATTCAAACTTCAAGTCTAAAGTAGATTTTTCACTTCTCTGTTTAATTCCACTTCCAACTTGGGTTAAGGAAAGCAAAGTGGAACTCAGAATGGAATTAAGCCCATATAGGCACTGTTGCTATATTTAGGCTATTTCATACCAAATAATGATGAATCTAGTTAAGGTGGCATAGGTCTGGGGTCATAGATAGCAGCAGTGGCAGCAGAAGCATTGAGACCTTGTCAGAAATGAGAATTTATCTATTTTCAATTTTTCTATTATCTATTTATCTATTATATCTATCATATATAAATATGATATATTTTTCAGTCTTGTCTATTTTACCCTACTTTAGTTGCTGCCTGAAGATTATAAATAGATAAACCTCATTTGTCATGGTTTACTTAGAGTTCATAGTTTACCACTTCATGTAAAATGTAGAAGTCAAAAAAATATATAGGTCCTTTTACCCCTCCCTACTTACGATATTTTGCCATATGTATTACAGCTACATACATTGAAATCCTCCCAATGTTATGATTTTTGCTTTCCATAATTGTCCATAATTTTAATAACCACTAAGAGGATAAGAATTGACATTTCTTCTTTTTACTTCACAATAATCCTGTGAAATAGGTGGCAAGTGTTATTAATTCCTTTGAGAAGGGGAGGACAGTTAGTTGTTTTATTTTGTCTGCATTCACATTCTTCTTCTTCTTCTTTTTTTTTCTTTTGTGACTGGGTCTTGCTATGTTGCCCAGGGTAGTCCCGATCCCACTGTCTCAAGCAATCCCCAGCCTCAGCCCCCCCAGGTAGCTGGGATTACAGGCACCTGCCACTGTGCCTGGCTGCTTTTTCGAGACCAGGTCTCGCTATGTTGCCCAGGGTAGTCTCAAAGCTGCGAACTCAAGCAATCCCCAGCCTCTTGCCTCCCAGTGCTTGGATATATATATACACATATATACATATATATGTATATATATACATACATATACATACATGTATATGTATGTATATATATATATATATACACACACTTGCTCTGCACATTCAGACTTGAGGAAAGAGCATGATCTAGGTCGAACATTCAACATGTGAATACAAAGCCTGGAAGTCTCATCAAACGATACTACACAGTGAGCTAGAGGAGTTGGTTCTTTGTGCTACATGTGGCATCAAGATAATAAGCAGAACTAGACCTGGGCCTCGGTTCTGCGGCACAGGGCCAACCACAGACTGGCTGATGCTGCTGGTGTTACAAACTAACAGACAGTTACAGTTTAGGTCCATGGTCATTTACGTTGGCTCGCCTCCATTTGGGATTTGTGACTTCTGGCCATCAAAATAATCAAGATTCCAACTACAGATGGCTGAATAAAACATTCATTTCCGTGGAAAACCTATTTCCCTTCTCTGAAATTGGTGGTTTTTAAAACTATGTTCCCTAGAGTTTAAGAGGTTTTCATTAAGTGTCCAGATTCCTCATGGTCCCAGTGTCCTCAGGGGTCATTGTAGAGAAGAGGGTAGAATGGACTGAGATGGGGGAATCCATCTCCCTCTTCCTTTGTTTATTCTAGATCTCCTATTTGAGCAAACAGTTCCTTGGAACTATTAAAGGAATTTGAAAACTTGCAACCACCTGGAAAGTTTGAGAAATACTGATGTCTAGGCTCTACTCCCAAGAGTTCTGATTGATTGGTTTGGGTTGTACCTCTGGCCATGAGAGATTTAAATGCTTCTTGGGTGATTCCAATTTGCAGCAAATTTGGGGTATCACTGCCCTTTGATGAGATGAGAGCGGTACCTGTGACAGGTCCACTGGGCTCTTTTCTGGAAACCTCATAGGTCAAATCCATTTTCCGCATAATAATCTTCATAAAAGTGAAGACAGCTTTCACTTTCCTCCAAGAGTTTTCCCTGTCCACTTACAGTCCTGATGCTCACTAGAACTCTCCTCTGGCAGTGTTCTCTGACAGGCCTATATTTCTCTGAGAATGAGGGGCCTTCTTGGGGAGCACTGGGCTAACTGTGGGTTTGATCATTCCACCTGAGGGCAGGGTGGAGCTAGGGTCCTGCTGCTCCCATTCTGCTTTGAGCTGCAGCTTTTTTTGTGCTGCCAGCAGCAGTGGCAGCACAGACGCCCTGTCCTGAAGAGCCTTTCCATATAGGCCTTGCTGCTAAGTTCCTGGCCTCATCTTGCTTTTGGAAACCGATTATGAATTATTGGCTGAAACTTAGTGACAATGGTCATGTAAGCAATTCTGCCTTTTGTCTCAGCCTCTTATTATTTGCAAAGCAAATTTCGTACAGAGACCTGTCTGTCAAAGGGGAGGCAACATTTCCCTGCTATTTAATGAGGGGCGGGGCTGCGTGGCCAGGTGACACTATAGCACACCTAAGGCAGGTAGGCTCTGTGGCCACATGGAAAAGAGCCCACAAGCTTCTGGGCTTTGGACTTACACCAGGACCTTGGTAAACTTGGAGAGACATGTAGAGACACTTGTCAGAGGCATGGGGGTGACACACGTGGGGAGGTTCTCAAGAGCTGTTATCTTGATATGTACTTTGATTTCTCCTTATACCCCAGACTTGCCTGGTCCCTTGTGCTCCTTTCCTTCATTCTTTTGAAGGTGCTTTAGACTTGTAGCAAGCTTTTGGTGGCTGTGCTTTGGGCCACCCATGTTTGGCCCAGCAGTTACCCCACAAGATGATGGGTAGTTTTGGATGTTTTATTCAGAATAGTCTTTCTCCTCTTTTATCTCTGCACACGGATTCTATTAAAGTCCGTTTTCACTAAGTGTCTCCTTTGTGTTTGTGAGCGCGGATGGATGGCCTCCTTTAGAGCATGCCAGTTTGGGTGTCCTGAGATCCCCGTGGCTGCACGGCGACTCTTCTCATCTGCGCTTATTCTACCCTAGTACTTGTGCAGGAAGCTAGTTTTAAAACAAAGATGAGATTTGCCCCAAATGATGAGGTGAGTTTGGAGCAGAAGTGGGGTGTAATGCAAGACTTGTGCTTCTATATTTATTGATCTTTACACCAGACCATGCTACCTCCCAAGCACTGCACAGTCCAGGCAGGCCAAAGACAGGACCTCACGGGTATAAGCCTCTGATTCATGCTGCTGCTTTACATGGCCGTGTTCCAGGGCCACCCAAGCTCTCTGCAGTGCTGAGAAAATAAGGCCAGGTTTCAGGCAGCATTACATGCCCCTCATGCTAGATGCTGACAGCGGTCATGTGGTGGCTTAAACACCTTCTTGGAGAAAGGTTGCCAAGTGAATGGCTGAACCAAAAAACAAACAAACAAACAAACAAACAAGCAAGCAAACAAACAAACAAACAGCCCTCCAGGTCACAGTGGTATATAAACCAGCTCTCTGAGGACCCTTCCTTAACATGCATGTGTTGCTTTTTCCCTTTTGCTTGCTGTCTTGCCTTTGCCTTAGGACATTAAAAAAAGTCTCTTCTAGCAAAACTGACACTCTACCTATATAGTTGTAGTTCCCAGTTTGGCTCTGAACCTGAACTTTGGTTTTCTGATCGCCTGTTTGGAATATTCTCTGAACTTTTTCACTCAGACTCCCACTGCTGACCCCACGGTGGGACTGAATTCACTGTGTCAGTGATGGGATGAAAGCCAGTGTGACACATGCCAGTTGGGCAGTGGTTGTAGTGTGTGTCCCAGGCCAGGAGGTGCAGTGTTGGTAAAGGGTTTAAAGATGGCAATAAAACTATTTAAAAGTCAGTGTTTTTTTTTTTTTTTTTTTTTTTTTATGACCAGTGTAGCCATCCTATTTGTGATGCCAATTGTAGTTCAAGCATCCCAATCTGGGTAGGTCCTTTATTCATTCTAGCAGACTGGCAACGAGAGTCCTGGAACCCTTGGTGGGTTTTCCAGGCTTCAATGCTCTCAGGGAACCAGGTACACAGATGCATGAGGCTCGAAGGCTGACAGGCAAGGACAGGCAGTAGGGGCAGGGGGCCAGGAGGCAGGCAAGCACTGCAGCCCCCCCCCCCCCCCCCCCCCCC